>JABAJT010019517.1:0-24372 GCA_018850275.1 Tephrocybe sp. 9174TJB | reverse complement strand
ACTCGCTATGGAAAACTGGCGCGGACGAAGTGGTGGAAGGACATCAAAAATGTAATCCTTCGGGATACGAACATTACGAAACTCAGTCATAATCTCATGTATCGTTCTTCGTGGACGATGGCAATATTCATATAGATCATCCTATGCAATCACTCGTAAGGCTAGAGGTACGGAAAGATAGAAAAGCAAACACTCACTGCACCTGCTGGGCTCAGCCAATCATCAAGTGTTTCTACTTCACGTTCATCTGTTGTGAAATATCGTAGATATTGGAAAAAGACACGACGTGGAACTGCACGAAAATCGACATGCTTGGCAACAAGTGTCCGTAGAGTCGTCTGTTGTGGGTAGAGGGGGAGGTGATCAGGGAGAGACTGATCTAAAAAGATGTTATTGGGAAACAAAATAGTCATAAATTCATCTTACCTTCCATGGTTCGTGTAATAGTTATGGGGGTATCAGCATCTTCCTCCCAGTGTAAAAGCTCTAGAAAGTCTCGGACGTCTTCTGGTGGTGATATAGGATGAATGAGAGCAACGTCGCCCGGATTGTATCTAAATAACCAACCATCAAAGGCATGTCAAAAGATATAGGAAGAAATCGCGTACTGTATGTTATCCTCGACTTTAAATTCTAGATCGAGATGACGAACATCTTGGTACCAGCCCTCCGCCGTTATACGCTTATTTTCACGAACGACAGCGGTGTGGAAAGAAGGATCGACTTGCAATGGATCTCCCGGAGTCGTGTCTGGAGTCCTGGCACCAACTTTAATAGTGACGCGTGATGGTGGTATTGTCGTCTCCGGAACCGTTTCGATTCCAGCCGGAAGAGGGTATAAGGAGAGAAGCGATGACATCAGGGATTTTATCCATGGTTCAAGAGCTCCATCTAGCCTGAACAATATTAAATCAATTTCGCGAAGAAAAAGATAGAAACGTACACTCACCCAAGTTGATGTTGATCGTCTCCCTCTCCTCGTTCACATATTTCCTGAGCACCCAAACTATGCAAGCGTCTTGACAGCTTCTTCGCAGCCCAGCAAAACTTCTCATACGCAGTATCGCCAAGTCCAAACACAGCAAACGACAGATCCTCGAATAGGTCCGGAGGAAGATCAGAACGGAGAAGCTGAGCCCAGAGTGCTGACATGGACCGTGGCTCAATACCAGATCCTGTAGTGGCCACAACAAAAATTACAAGAGGTTCTTCGAGCAGCTCTGGCTACGAAGGGTCAAGTTTACGACGACATAATGTTGAAATCGAAACTTACTGCAGAAAATGCGGCAATGCTCTGCACTCGACATTGGAATGCTATCCGACGGCATTGACGGGCGATACGGTCTGCCACATCCTCCGCGTTTCCTGTTTCTGTGGCGTATAGAATTAGTAGAGAGCGAGGGTCCAGTTTTGGGCTGGGACTTGGTGGTGGGACATCAGTCATTGGAAAGAGCTTATCTGATAAAGAAAAGAGAACGTCCAACGAAATGTGGGAAAGTCGACTGACGACAACTCGGATATCGCTACTTTCTGGCAATTTGAATTCTTGTCGTGTGCCATATCTAGATCTCTTCACTACTATAGACTACAGTCGACTAGGTTTCTTCTCAGCAGTTTCATCTTCAAACCATCGCTCTAGTCTCTTCGTCATGTCGACCCACTCATGAACACCCCCTTTTCCAACGTCTCTCACCCATTCCTCCGCGTGACCAATTTCTTTTAAGCGTCTCCAAGCCTTCCTTAGAACATCCTTCTTGTTGTACATCTCTTTCTCCCACCCCGCTACTGTGCCAGTGGTATAAGAACCATCTCCACGATCCTGTACCTCCATCCAAACAGTATCCAAATCATGTCCAGATGTCTTGCAAAATTCATCCATAGTGTCCCGATATTCAAATTGTTGCATGGGCTCAAATCGATGCCATGCCTTTGCGATAGCCAGAGGTTCATCACCGACATCTGCTCGCAGTTCTTCGTAACGCGTCATTATCTCCACTGCCTCCTGCATTGGATCCAAGCTCCCCGGAGTCGAAAATGCGTGCAATACTGCGCGCGCCTGAACCTCGACGAGAGGAAAGGGCGCCACACGGACCAGGAGGCCCAAGAAAGCGATACTTGATGGCGGGAAAGCGGTACTGAGGGGAAACATATGCCGTGCCAGCGGGAAAACGTTATAAGTAGAATTGTAAAGCTCTCTAGGGAGAAGAGGAACAGGTGGTGGGACTGCAGCTCGCACAATATTATCGTCGAGGAAGGGGAATGAATATTCGTAGCCTGTTGCAAGGATGCAGTGGCTGATCTCTGTTTCGACTGTACCGTCTTCAAAGGTAACCGCGCCATCTGCGCCGAAATGCGAGACGCGACCTCGCCGCCTCAGATTGCCTATATTTTCTATAGTACCTGCAGTGGTGGAATGGATGACGACACGGGCAGCAGTGCACATCTCAGTTGAGATATCCTGTCCACTGGGCCCACCACCGACCACTAGTACAGTGTCTCCAAGATCGTGGGGATGTCTATAAGAAGCGGAGTGACTGGCCCGGCCAGATAGAAGCCACTCAGCAATACCAGGAGTATTAGGATACCGTGGTATTCGATAATGCCCATTGCACACGAGTACTAGATCGAATGGGAGGTCATCGTCCGTTGATGTTGTTACTTTCCAACGTGATGTATCCCGAACGACTGATGTGACCGAAGTATTGAGCTGGATATGTTGCCGTAGATGGAAGTCATCAGCGTAACCATTGAGGTATTCAAGGACGGTGGAAGCATCAGGAAACAGTGGTGTCGATGGAGGGAATGGATAGCTCGAGAACGCCATGACTGGATGTGGGATATTGGCGGTGAGTGACTCGTAGATTGAACTCTGAGGAGGCTCATCCGTAGGTGGCGCAGGTAGCCTAGGATAGAATTGATTTGAATACGGAAAAGAATTGAACGACATATCAACACACCATACTCCACCAATTTTATCCTTGGACTCAAAAGCTGTTACTTTCCATTTCCCTGATTTGCATTGTGGCGAATCTAGAGTAACCTTTAAAGCAGCCAGTCCAACGGGGCCCGCTCCGATGATACAGATCGTCTTTACATCGTCGTCAAGTTGAGATGGTGGTTGTATTACTGCGCTTCATATGAGAAGAGTTGCTTCGGTGCATGAGGATAGGTAATACTTGGCAAATCCATATCGAGAAGATGCGAGTGTAAGAAGATTTGTGCACCGATGACACTGAAAGTGGCTTGATCATACAACGCAATTCCCAACCTCCGCAATCTCCGGGAATTACCGGCCTAACATCAAAGAGCTCATATTATTCGTCAACTTTACTGTATAACGTTTTAATTAGTGAAAGGGATACGCAGATGCACCGGAGAACAGGCTTACGCTCAGACAAGACACCCGGAGCGATGCTTTCGAATGAGGTGGAGATGAAAGGATTCCGAATTGGACGCATCAAAGCGCGCTTTGTATACGCGTCGGGTTTGTGTACGCGTTGTGTGGGAAATTTTGGCGATCTTCCTTCTCCCACCCTGTCACGACGGAGAGTATAGACCACACGTGCTGGTTTCCTCTTTCTTATCGCCTTCTCCCTCTGGTCTACACCGTTCATCTCTTGTAGGCCATGCATGGGAATAGACGGAACCGGGCTCTTAACCTCAATGCTCAGCTACCATCGATGAGAGTTCCTCTTCAACAGAATCAGACACAAACTCAGGCTCAACCACTGCCAACTCCTCAGTTGACCACGGCATCAGCTATGACGATGAATGGAGCAAGACCAGCAGCCATACGTTCTCCTACCGACATGGTCGTTCAGTATACCAATTCTACCCACAATGGAGTTTCCTATCAGTCGCGTCAATTTCCTACTCATATCCCAAGTTTAACACACACACAACCACCACCACAAATTCAAATAAACCAGGCGCACATCTCGTCGTCGTCTTCGCCCACCTTTCAACGACCCACTGCTGTGGGCGACTTCACACCGGACAAACTCGTATCTCTCTTCAAGGCCCAGCGGGAATCGATGACGGCAGACCTCAAAAAGTATCAAGAAAAACTCGAGGGGGACATTAAAGAGATTCAAAATTCCCTACATGAACACTTTGACAAGCTGGCGGAAGCCATGGGAGTGGCGCATACAAGACAACGGGCCCAGATTAAGGGATTAGACGGCCGAATGGAACGAGTCGAAAATGATATTAAGGCCAGCTTTGACCGTAGTGACCCTGGATCACTTTTGAGCAGACTGGAAAACATTCAATATTCGGTTGGGGAGCTCTCAGAACGGTCAAAAGATCCAGATGCAATGGGTACGTGGAATTATGTTGTCCTAGTTCCATGTCAGTTCAACTGCAAATAGACATCGTCATGATTGCAGGAGAACCGAACGATATCGCGAATGAGATCCATGCACCAACAGGGAAAAAATATCCATTAATGCCTCCTACGCATCAGCCTACTTACAAGGAGCAGTCTACCAGTTGTGAAAACCTTGAACAATCTTCGATCATTCAGCCCGTTTACAAGGAACAGTCAACCAGTTGTGAAAACCTTGAACAACCTCCAGTCATTCCCGTACGACCTGTTTTCGTAGACGCTGGAAACGATGCCATGACTTTGGAGCCTGAATGCTCTCTACAATCGCGCTCTACTACTACGGACGACCTGATTCAGCCCAAGTACACTAGTATCGGCAATGACCCTCGAACACCTTCACATCCCCGACTTTTACAAAGAATAACTACTACCGGTAAAAGTTCTCTCTTCTTATGTTCTTAATAACGGAGCTCAGTTCACAGGCTCTTCGAATTCACTGCGTACCCCTTCCCGCATGGCCGTTATCGAGTTCCCCTCATTTGATTCAGGAACATCACCACTTGGTGTGCACATTAGAAACAAAACCCTTTCATTTGAATCTGAGACGAGTCTTTCACAGCAAAAGGCTTTCACAACGAGACCAAAGCTCCTGTACATTCGGACGATTTAATCGTAAGCCCCAGGCTGAAGAGGAAACAACAAGTTAGGACTGCGCCCAGTCCGGGGATTGCGGATGTCGGCATGCCACCTGCAATACGCAATCCCGCAGATAACGAAGAATTACCCATTCTTTATCCGGAAGAATTGAATGATATGCCTGTTGATGAAGGTAAATCCATGACAATTTTTTCTCGTATTTAACGCCTACATACCTCTATTCTGTAGCTCCTGATGATATCCACATGAATGGTATGTCCTGTGCTAGCTCTAGATGATCTACACTCTGGCTGACCACCCCGCAGAACCTGAAGACGTCTCTCCAATACGAGCCCATGGTTCTAGCTCTCAATCGCGGGAAGGCAGTTATATGTCATCGAGACAAGGACGCCGCTCTCCTTCTGCTTCTCACCTACTTCCTTCGCCAGCAACTACCCCGTCGGCACTGCATTCTCCGCAGTCGCTGGAGCTTCAGTCTTCATCCTCGCCTGTCATACCCGTCACAACCCCTCGTCGCCCAATAAGAAAGACAACCTTGATCGCTTCGAGCCCCTCGTCAGGATCCAACGAGGAACAAAGTGCTCCACTTCAAGACCTTCTTAATGAGGCTTTCACTTCACGCCCTACACTAAGTACCCCATCTACACAATCCCCGGAAGTCCCATATCGAGTACCTGGTTCTGAAAACGACTCCGAGGATTATGTGTCAAGGTTGATCGCTGACCCCGCCTCTACGGAGCTGCCATTGGAACCAAACATTTCTGATCCACTTCCATCAACTACTGTAAAGCGCCCTACACCCCTGTTCCTCCCAGACTCGAGGCCATTATCACCGTCTGATGACCTGCCAGACCCATCACTTCCAGGACCTTCTCCCCCACCTTCACATTCCCCGAAAACATCTTGCTCTCCATCAAAACGAGCGAACCCAAAGACTCCCTTCAAAACATCATCGCCTTCGGACACCACAATTTTCTCTCCAGGCAACCTGCTCCGACGAAGAGGCGCTGGCTCGGCGTCAGTCAAACCATCACCAGCAAAGTCCCAACAAAATTCTCGGAGAAGTACACGTGCTGCCCCTCCCCCGCCTCCACCCGAACCCGCAGTCGTAAACTACTCGCCCATCTACGTTTCCTCTCGTTCCCCATCTCCCCTCTCTGACCTCAGCGAATCCGATGCCGATTCCGATTCCGCCCTCGTGAGAATTGTTCGAAAGAAAACGAACCGTGAGACGCATATCAAGCGCGATTCTGTCGCAAGTTCTACATCTGCGTCAACGAACGTACAGCGGCGGGTCGATCTATCTCAGAAGGTCAAAGCTAAGACAAGGGAAAGCGCAGCAATTACGCGCGTGAAGAAGAGAAAAGCGCCATCGGCGGCGGAGATGGAGCCACCATTGAAGAGGGCACGGCAGAAGGTGGATGAGGGCGACGCGGTGCGTGTGAAACGGGAGAGGAAAAGCGTGGGTGCACCACCTTCTAGCAAAGGGAAGGAGAAGGATGATCAGGATTATCGTATTCAAGATAAGGTGATGAGCGGCTCATCGTCAAAAGGGGAGAAGAAACTACGCCCGCGTGCTCCTGCACCAACACCGCCTCCTGGATGCAAGTGGCCGAAGAAGAATGAATCAGGTGATAAAAAGTTTGACAGACAAGTGCGTGCGTTCTTCGCATTCAAAGATTAGCGTGTTTTGACTACGTTTTGTCCGATCCGGTCAGTTCATTGAGTGCGAAAAGTCTGTATCTACTTTTCTTGCCGTGTACCACATCAGTTGATTTAGTATGATCTGCTTTTCAAATTAGATGCTATACGTGGTATCACTACGGCTGTGTTGGAATCTCAGATTTACAGGATCCTATTGCCAAGAATGAGGTATCTTTCGTGTGTCCTCCGTGCTCGGGTGGAGGGTGCGTTTTGTCAAACATTCCTTTCTTGCCTGACTAGCTACTGACCTTTGCCCGTAGTGCGAGTACGTGTTAACCTCAATACAACCCACCTTTTTCTGGCGCTGACCGGGCGATGACTTTCTCAGATCCTCTGGTCCCGAGCAAAAATCTTGTCTGTGGACGGCCTGATTGTGGTCAAGAGGCAGCCCCTTCAGACGAATACTTTATGACATCAATAATAGGGCGCCATACGAAGGTACAAAGTGGAACGGGAAGGAGATACATGTGGCTTGTCAAGTGGGATGGGTAGGTGGTGTTCTAACTGTTTCTCCTTGAATTTTTTGCTCACTTTCCTTCATAGTTATTCAGTTAAGGAATGCACTTGGGAGGAGGAGACGAACATATCAGAGCCGCTTCATTTCATTGAAGAGTTTATTTCTAGGGCGAAGAAGGAGGGCAAAGATGCCGAAGCAGACCCTCATTCAACTTTCCTACTGCGGGAAGCTATCTCAGCCGGTTGGAAGGACCCAAATGCTTGATCAAGGATGAAACACTACACCCCCTCTTCCTTGACGTTGACCCCTTTTTGCCCAGCTATAACGATTCTTTACCTTTTGGACCCTTGTGCCATATTGTATCACTATAGCGCTGTATCATAGAACCATCCAGGTTTCCCAATAATTCCTGGCGGCTAATTTCTTGTACCTACAATTCCACTAGTACTATGCTGACCTGCAGCTAAATAGACGTCTCATATTAGGATGACAGCAAGTAAAAGTATCATAAGGATAATGATAAGAATAATAATACACCAACCGCTGCCTTTCTCCTCCGATTTACGCATGAGATGTCGCATCCGTCTCATGGCGCCGTTGAGTTTGGTGTCTGTCGCATCGACACCTTGTTCAAGGTCGTCCAAAAGCCTGCAATGGCTAACATCAGTAATTACCGCTGACGTATAGTTCAAACCCACTCGTTATGCTCTACGATCTCCTGACCCATGAGACCAGCCTGCTGCGCAAGTGTATGCAAAGTCCCTGCTATTGTATCCATAGTTCGGTCTTGTTCACGCATGATGAGCTGTTTGTTGCTTCGTTGGCATAAATTTGCAAGAGACGGGCAAGAAACAAACCTGTTGCTCTTCCCTAGCCCAAACTTCCTGATGATCATCCCCTTCCCTTATTTCTCGTTCACCAAGAGGTGAAGTTATCCCGCTTCTCGAGGGTGCACTTGGCACGGACGGCAGGTGACTCTGAGACGACGGTGAAGATATCTCTGTTCTCATACTCTGAGCTTACAAACGTGTTCCCGTTAATGAAGCCATTTTAATGTACACGCAACGCACCTGTATTTCTTTGCGCACACTACCAACATATGTTCGCCGTCTTTGCACTTCGGTGTCATCGAGACCGAAATTTCGAGCATCCGTAGATTCTACGATCCTAGAAGTTCCATTGGTAAGGCCAGAGTGAAACTACATTGTATTCGAAAATGCGCACTTCACGCTTTCGTCCAAGTCCTCGAGATCCGCTTCTAGAGCAGCAAGCGTGCCTTTCAGCTACAAAGGATAATGTGAGATATAGTCAAGTCAAAAGTCAGAGTATAAGCACCTCTGTTACGGCCCATGCAAGTTCTTCGCTGTCCTCTCGTGCCGTACTACGTATCCGAAGATATGATGACCGTAATTGTAAAGCATTTTGTAGTGTTGTCTGGACTTCATTCTCGACAGCATGATATGGGTCAGTCGACATTGTCTCCTCGTATAAATAATACGAGCGTAGGAGGGTACTGAAGGGTGCTGCCAATCAGTGCCGCAGTCGGCAGTGTCGAACGCGCCAATCTGATGGTATTTGCGCGTGTTGCAAGAGCTGGAATTTTGGACAACTTTTTGGTCCTGGCTCTGTCTTCGACATTCAACTTTACAAATGACCCCTACCCTTGGAAAACGCAAGGGTCGCGAGGAGGAGCAGGAGGCGACAGATCCTATATTGCACGGGTCAGAAATTCAGTGGTTAAAACCGCCAGTTGCTCTCTGATACCTGATTTTTTTCAGGTCCACACTTTTTGTATCTAATCTTCCATATACTGCGACATCTGTGGATCTCCAAACGCTTTTCTCAGATATCGCCCCTGTTAGATCAGCATTTGTTGTCACAGAGCCTGGTTCCGGTATATCTAAGGGTGTCGGTTACGTCTCATTCGCCCTCAAGGAGGACAGTCAACTGGCATATGACACCATAACTGAGAAAGGACTTACCCTAGTTGGAAGAAATCTTCGCGTACAGTGGGCGGATTCCAAGGTATGTTTACGTTACACATTGTGCAAATATGTCGCGGCTGACTCTGGTAGCCGAAGGATAAGGATACTACAGAAAAGAGCGAGAAGGTGAAGAAAGTGCCGAAGGCAAATGTCCCTTCACGACCACAACAACCTAAAGACCCATTAGCAATCCGGACGATTGTTATTTCTGGTCTTCCACCCTCAATGGACTCCAAAACTCTTTGGAAGAAAGTCAGAAAATACAGTGGAGCTGAGAAAGTCGAATACACTAGTGAAGACAATACTACAGGCACGTCTATACTTTTTCCACTCTTAGATTCAAAACTTAAGAAATACAGCCCATGTCCTATTTAATACGCCTGCAGCAGCCTCAGAAGCAGTGAGTAAACTGCATGCACATGTTTTCAAGGGCTGCCTCCTCTCAGTAACCCTCAAAAGGCGCTTGGACGCCCTCGCAAAGCCTGCCATTAAAGCCCCGTCAGGCACAGAGTCAAAGCCAAAAGCCCCTGCACCCAACTTCTCCAGTCGTCTCATTGTCAGGAATCTGCCATTCAATGCTACCGAACAAGACCTCCGCGCCGCCTTCTTACCATATGGGCCCATACAGTCAGTACATATACCAACTGCAGAAAAGCAGGGTTCGAAAGACGAGGAGGTAGACGCAGAGGGCTCGGCCAAGGCGAAGCCTCCGCGGACGAAAGGTTTTGCGTTTGTGTGGATGTTGAGTAGGAAGGATGCAGAAAAGGCGATCGAAGGATGTAACGGGATGACCATTCGAGCTGGGGAAGCGGAAGTGCTCGTTGCCGACAAACAGAAAAAAAAGAAGCAGAGGCGGGAAGAGAAGAAAGCGAAGATCGTCGCTGCTACTGGTGGAGGAGATGCGGAAGATGGCGAGGAAGCTATTTCTGCACCGAGTGTGGACGACAAACGCGCGACGGAGCGGGTGATCGCTGTCGATTGGGCTTTGAGCAAGGAAAAATGGAAAGAAGAAAAGGCAAAAATGGAAGAAGGGGATGTTGAGATGGAAGATGCTTCAGGGTCAGGAGAAAGTGATCAAGACAGCGGCGATGACAGCGATAGTGACGGTACGGACAGCGACGAGGAAGGGCATTTAGGCATTCACAGAGACGAAGATGGTGAAAGCAGTGAGGATGAGGATGCAGAGGAAGATGCAGAGGAACCTGTGAAGCCTACCCTCCCGCCTCCAGAAACGGGCACTACACTTTTTATTCGGAATTTGCCATTCGCTGCGACGGAAGACGAATTGAGATCCTTGTGTGTTTGTTTGACCTTTGTCGAAGTTTTAGTCTAATGGCGTGACAGATTCCGTTCGTTTGGACCTCTACGCTATGCGCGCATTACCATGGATCATGCAACTGGACGTTCACGAGGAACCGGATTCGCCTGCTTCTGGAATAAAGAGGATGCAGACAAAGCTGTTGCTCAGAGCGATCTGCTACGGTCGGAGACCACGGGTGTTACTATAGTACGTATGATTCTCGCGGGTTATTAATACATAGCTGAAACATTGCTCTTAGCCTGTCAAGAAGAATCCCTTTACACTTCCCTCGATACTTACACCAGACCCGTCATCATCATTGGCGCAAAGCTTAGTCCTCCACGGTAGAACTCTTGATGTCACACGCGCGGTAACCAGAGATGAAGCTGGAGTATTAAAAGAGGCTGGCGAAAGGAGCAGAGAGAAGGCCGACAAACGTAACATGTACCTTCTCCGGGAAGGAGGTCGGTGTTTTCTGATATTTTGACTCACTACAAGCTCATAACTTTGAAATTTGTGCAGTCATTCTTCCGAACACACCAGCATCCGAGCTACTAACACCTGCGGAGGTTGAACGGCGGACCGCGTCCTTTAACGCACGCCGTGCCCTTCTCAAATCCAACCCGTCACTTTTCATATCCAAGACTCGTCTCAGTGTCCGTCAAATTCCCATCTTCGTCAGCGAACGACTGATGAAGCGACTTGCCATTTATGCCATGAGAACATTCGAAGCTGAGGTCAAGAAGGGTGACCGATCGCCCCTCACGGCGGATGAACTTGCAGAGACTGTCACCCCAGAAGACCCAGACGATTCATTGCCCAAGGACGAGGAGGAGAGTAACAAGAGCAAGAAAAAACGTATGTTGGGGAGGAAGACGGGGGTCAAACAAGCAAAGATCGTTCGGCAGATGGAGCGGGTTGATCCTGTCACTGGCAAGGGTCGGAGTAAAGGTTATGGATTCCTGGAATTGAACACGCATGCTGATGCTCTGCGTGTCCTGCGGTGGGCGAATAACAATCCCAATGTTGGACCGTTGCTTGAGGAGTGGTACAAGGACGAGTTGAAGGACTTAATCAAGCAGGAGACGGCGAAAGAAGCTGGAGATAATGCTAGGCTGGTGAGGATGAAGGAAGAGCTAGAGAAAGATGGAGCAAAAAGGAGCAAAAACACCTTGATTTGTGAATTCTCCATAGAGAATATTCAAGTTGTTCAACGGCGAAATGCTGCACAGGCCAAAGGACCGGTGAGCCTCATTGCTTCTAAGATTTTTACAACTGCTCATATGCCTTTGTAGTCGGACGATAAAAAGAGTTTCAAGGAGACGAAGATGAATGAGGAGAGATCTGCCAAAAAGCGAAGAATCAGTGAAAACACATCAACAAACGTGAAGGAACTATCTCAAAAGCCGAAGAACAACATAGGTTCTCTCATCGGCCGTAAAAGAAAAGAACGAAAGGCGGGGAAGAAGTAGATGTGACGTATGTTTTCGGTGGCCTCGTTCAACTATAATTATCTGGAGTGGCTTCTCCAACACTTCTCAAGTTCTTGTGACATTTTCCTTGCTCAGGGAAGGAAGGAAGCACGCGGCCGTTCAACTTTTTCAGTTAACTACCTTCAGATGCACTGCCTTTTGTCTCTGCGCCACGAGCGATGACTGTCGGAATGGTCCCCTCTGCCAGATTCCAATTCATATATCCCTTGAGCGGCGGTTGTGCGGCGTACCTGGGTGGTGCGATTTTGGACCTTCTTTTTGATCTTAATTTTATCGGTGGCATAACTAGTCCGACACAAGCTCAAGGCTGTAATGATCTCACTTTGAATGCTCTGCACAACATGTCGAGCTTGAATATCATTCCAATCGTGGAGAAGTGGGCATATCACTTCATAATAATTTCAGCGTGCTTCCTCTACCCCAAGTACATGGACCGGTGCCTGCATCACGGTGGTGGCTCGGAGTGCTTTGGACCTTCCTGGACGAATGGTTCGTTGTTATTGAGCATTTATAATTAGCAGGAGCAACTTCTCGCCCTGTACTAGATAGCACTTATAACCTCATATAATGTTGATTCTGAGCAGGTATCCGTCGGTGTTGTTGATTACATGTATATTTCATGCCAAGAACGTACGAAAGAGAAGGCCTGGCAGTATTATCAATTTGAGAACTTGAAGGTTTGCACTAGTAACCTGAGAAATGCCCATCCATTGACAAGCCGACTTTGATCCGGGTCGGGTGAGCAGTGGACCGGTGCCGTCTGACTTTCTCCACGCTCTGTGAGACTTTCTAGGCAAGTTGTGCTTTGGTACTTGTTTCACATTCCAAAAGTTTGTTAATTTGGCTGTGCAGAATCACTTGCGTTCTGGGCCCACCATCTTCCAAGTTTTATTGACATCGGTAGTATTGTCACAGCATTGAATGTTTTTTTTTCTCGGTTTTGCTTCTGCTCCGGTTCCGACCCTCTCCCCTGATACGACACAATGTCAAGTTTACTTTCTTTCTCCGGGAGCTGGCTTTTCACTACCTACGAGAGCATGACCCTCGCATCTATAAAGGCAGACCTCGAAGGTCATGAAATCTTCATACCCACACCCCAATGGTCGCAACCTCCTTCCGGTTTTGCCTTTTGGCCTTCAACCTTCTTACTCTTGCCAACGCAGTCACCATTGGTCCTGTGGGCAATTTGGAGATTGTTAATCTGGATATTCAACCTGATGATTATCCACGCCCGTAAGTTCATTTTCGCTGACGAAACCACGAAAGACTCAACAATGTCCAGAGCCGTTCTTGCGGGCGGCACGTTCCCTGGCCCTGCGATAGTCGGCAAAAAGGCACGGAACCTTTGCGCAGTTATAATCGTGAAATATTAACATCCAGACAGGGAGATCGCTTTACGATTAATGTGACTAACTCTTTGACTGACGACAGAATGTTGCGATCTACGAGTATCGTGAGTCTTTTTCAGCATTTTGGATGATGATCTCTTCATTATATTGTCATACTATTAGCACTGGCATGGGATATACCAGAATGGTACAAATTGGGCGGATGGACCTGCCATGGTGACTCAATGCCCAATTATTCCTGGAAATTCTTTTGTCTACGATTTCAGCGTACACGACCAGGCGGGAACTTTCTGGTACCACTCTCATTACTGTGAGTTTCCGTAATTGTTGTACGCTCGTTTTCAATTTCTGACCTTCTCACCAGCCACTCAATATTGCGACGGCCTTCGTGGACCAATGGTGGTTTATGACCCTGAAGATCCATACCTTGACGAATATGACGTCGACGACGGTTAGTAGAATTTATGTGATGTCCTTCCTCTATTCTCATCGACGACACAGAGTCCACCATTCTTACTTTGTCTGACTGGTGCGCAAGATCTTTGCTGAACAGAACTGAACATGACCCTTTTACTTTCCTAGGATTCACGTGGCATCTCCCACACCCTTCGGCTCTTCGCATTCATTGACCACACTCATAAATGGGCAAGGCCGCACACTTCAGCATGAAGTTACTCTCAACGAGTTGACCCCGCTTGCTGTAGTCAATGTCACAGCAGGAAAAAGATACCGCTTCCGCATTGTCAGCCTCTCCTGTGATGCTCCATTCAACTTCACTATTCACGATCACACTATGACCATCATCGAAACCGACGGCCAATATACGACACCGCTTGTTGTCGACTCACTCTGGGTTTACGCTGGGCAGCGGTACTCTGTTATCATCAAAGCTGACCAGCCCATAAACAATTATTGGATTCGCGCTGACCCTATGGCGACCCGAGCTACAGCCGGATTCGATAATGGGCGTAACTCCGGTATCTTTCGATATATTGGAGCTCCAGAAGAGGAACCAAAGTCCAGTGGCATTTCCACACTCCCACTAAACGAAGATGACCTTCATTCTCTTGAGAAGCCTCAACCACCCGGCAAACCCGAACTTGGTGGCGCAGACATCGTGGTCCCCATCGTACAGACTTGGCACGAGGAGAAGCAGGTTTTCGACATCAATGGTGTCACGTATCAATCGCCCAATGTTCCCGTGCTCCTTCAGATCTTGAATGGCACCTACGCTGCAACAGATTTGATGCCAAACGGCAGTGTGTATACACTGAAGCCCAACTCCTCAGTTGAGTTGCAGATTCACGGTGTTGATCGTGGTGGACCTGTAAGTCCTCAAGTCTCTTCTGAATACTTCATAGACTCATTCGACTATCTGCGTAGCATCCATTCCATTTGCACGGTGTAAGTTTTTTTAACCTATATACTAGACATCGACCTTTTGGCTAAGGTTTTTCTGTAGCATTCTTTCTATGTCATCAAAAACGCCCTCAGCGATGAATACAATTGGGACAATCCTCCTAAGAGAGATGTCGTTCCCACTGGATTTTCTGGCAACGTTACTGTTCTCCGCTTCTTTACAGATAATTCCGGGCCCTGGTTCCTGCACTGGTGAGCTTCTCTTTCGTAAAGTCTTCACAGGGGTTTGACATCACTTCATCTATAGCCACATTGACTGGCATATTGAACTGTGAGTTGATATTTTCTGTCGAGCGCGCTGATTTCTAATCAATTATAAAGAGGCCTAGCCCTTATCTTTGCCGAAGATCCTGAAGGTACTGCAGCGCACAACAAACCAATACCTCGTCAGTCTTTTCTGATTCGCTTCTTGACCCAAGTTCCTCACTTCCTTTCTAGCTGCCTTCGACGAACTCTGTCCCCTTTATAACAAATTTAACCCGGACGTGGAAATCTTGAACATCACCAATACTCACCCAATCAATTTCTAAACCGGATCCAGACCCAAAATCGCAGTAGTATTGAAAGAGGTATCGACCACAGAAGTTGAGATCAAGGATATCAATTCCTATGTCCTGTCAACAATCCCTGGGGTCCAGTAGAATCGCATACTTACTTTTCCACATTGATAATTCGAATATTTATATTCATGGTCGTTCAAGATTTGCTCATCAAAAATATCTGTTGCCATCAGGTTTTCGCTCGTCTGATTAGTATGCACACGTTGTACTACTCACAACCACTGACCTCAAGCCGCATTGTTGACTTCGAGAAGCCTGAGCACTTCTCAGCCCGTTTCAACTTATCAGTACCCTCGACATGGCACCAATCCCTGCTACATTCACGGATGACACGTTGCAATTGATTTCAGCTGTGAAACGGCGCCAGAACGATCTTGTCGAGTTTCAAATTCCTCGGTTACGGTCATGTCAAGGTCCTTTATCACACCAACAAAACTTAGCAGCAGAATTGAGGGAAGACATTGTCTTGTTTGCCCAGCAAGTAGAGGTATGTTACCCTCAAGAACCATCTGCCCTTCAGACATGGGTTAAAGGAATTCCCAGTCGCTGGATTTGTCTATTGAAGATCAACGAGGGGAAAAGAGTAGAACGGAGTTGAGAAGGATAGTGGGCGAGTTACAAAGCAGTCTTGTACAGTATGTGTTACAACCCTGCACTGAGCCAAATTCACTGTTTTCCCTTCAGGTTGCGAAAAGACTCACGAGCAGCCCTTCTTATCTCGAAGAAAGCAATTGACTCACAAAGTAGATCCCGGAGAGAAGAGCTGTTGTCTTCTTCTGTGGTTTCTGAGAAAATGACCTCGAGTGAGAAAGTAACGTGAGTGACTTCATCTACTTTCACAGAGCCAATGAGCCAATATCTGGCTATAGCGAGGATGCTCTCATGAAGGCGAATGACAATGTGACGGAAGCTTTAAGGCGGACGATAGGCTTGATGCAGGGAGAGCTTGAGCGCTCCGTTCTTTCTACTCAGATGCTTGGTGTGTACGATTCTCCCCTTCGATCTATCAGAGGTATTGACATTGATTTTCCAGATGCATCTACTGCATCTCTACGCGCTACATCTACCACTCATGACACTCTGACGAACCTCATGGGGACATCCAAACAGCTCATCACAGCGTTAGAAAAGTCCGATTGGATCGACCGCATCCTGATCATTTCTGCCTTCGTCTTCTTCCTCCTTGTTGTTCTTTTCATCATCAAACAACGTATCGTGGATCGCAGCTTCCGTCTTGCCTTTTGGTGGACACGCTTCTTACCGAACGCCGTTCAAAGCTCATCGTTGAGCAAAGCCAACACTGCTTTATCTGTTACTACCGCTTCCGTCACGTCCTCTGTGCTTACTGTGTCTGCATCCGCTGTAGTCTCCTCAATTCCTTTTCATCCCATACACTCGGAGGACTGTGATGTCAATACACAGGAGCCGTTGATCACAGAGACCTTGTCAGACACCCCCTCTACTGCCGCACCCTCGTCTACTGCTGCTGAATATGGTTCAGTCGAGCACATTACCGATGAGCTTTGATGCCATCTTGATACCCCGAGACATCGCTACCTGTCAATACATATCTATACAGCGGCGGAGTTCATGACATGATCTGGACCGCTCTTTGAACCTTCCTGGAAGTATTATCTGCGGTACCAGCTGGTACCCGCCGTCCCCTGTAATTCTTAGAACAGCGCTCGATGTTATTCAAAGATGTGCCTGAGGCGTCCAGGGTACAGGCCTCAGGCCCGGCGGTCACTCTTACACTCCCTCACAATTGAAGTAACACGTCCCTCCCCACGATATCGTTCATATCGTGGTATGAAAACGGATACCTATTAGGACGATCTTCCGGCTTTAGATCTTTTCTGCTGCCGTGACGATGTTGAATTTTCAGCGAATTTTCAGCTGAAGGTGTGTGCAAAGCTCGTAATTGTGGATTTTTTTGGCCGCAAATCATTTTAAAAACATTCCCCATTGAGCACCAACTTCTTCTGAGCACTCCGGCGCCCAGTATAACATGTGTGTTTCTCCTATGACTGTGTTGCCCTCCTTGAAATGAATAATACGACAGGTATACAAAGGTCGCCTGAATTACCCGGATCAGTCGCGTCATCGGACCAATTGAGCCTTAGGTTATTGCAACAGAATTGGGACATTAGGGCCTTAAGGCCTAAGGCCTCATGACTTGATCCATCTTTCTGTTCCGAACTGATTTGGAGGCGCAAAGACTTTTTAGGACAAAGGAACGTCACATTTCCTTTTATTGAAACGAAAATCTGCTCGGAAATTGCCACCGCCCGTCTGTGCCTTCAGGTCCTTATTCACTTCACGATTTTCTTGAGACCCTTTCAACGACAGAAGATATGCAGACCACGGCAACACTCACAATTAGTTCGCGTGTTCCTGCGGGCTTCTGGTTTCTAGCCAGGTATCCGGCCTGGGTAAAACTCCTTCTCCCAATTTTGGAACGAAATACACGTACGCGCCATTTGTCAGGCATGTGTAGAATGACTATAAAGCCAGGTCACAAAAATGCTAGTTTGCCAACTTCGACTCCCTAACCATCCCAAACATGTCCGGACCTACATTCGCAACAACTACCGCACCCCGCGGCCCAGCCTCTACACCAGCTCGCGCAGTTTCGTCTGCCGCCGACGTCGTCGTGAAGGGCGCCTGTGGCATCGCGCCCGAAACGAAGGAGCCGGACCCGACCGACAAACCCGTCATCGAGCTATCCTCTGCATCTCACGCAGTCTTTGCACAAGCGAAACTGCTTTGGGACAATGGTTCTGTACGTTATTCTCTATTTTTTGAAGAACCCAGATTGTATAACATGCTTGTTTGCTGTAGACTATTAGTTACTCCTTCTTCGGTGGTACCCAAAATCAGCAGGCAGCTGTTGATTTGGTTGCACCTGAGTGGACATATTACGCCAACCTCTCTCTCCAGCGCCAGGCTGACAACGATACGACGGCCATGGTGCGCATCGCCTTCGCGTCCAACGCAGGATCCTGGAGCTCTATCGGTAAAGGTGCTTTGGATATCAAGGACGGCGGGATCACCATGAACCTTGGCTGGATTGAAGACTCTCCCACCATCTCTAGCAATGACCGCGGCACCATCCTCCACGAATGGGGCCATGCTCTTGGCCTAATGCACGAGCACCAGAGCCCTGCTAGAGGCGGCACCATCACACTCAACGCACAAGAGGTCTACGCTTATTACCAGGCCACTCAAGGCTGGTCCAAAGCTCTGATCAAAGGACAGATTTTGGATGTCTTCAACACTGATGATATATCTAATTACAGTCAACTCGACACGACTTCCATCATGATGTATGTATGCCAAGCTACTTGTTATCGACTGTGAGTTTACGATGGAGTCCAGGTATTTCATGCCAGCCCGTATCAACTACCAAGGCATAAATGTCAATGTCAACAACAAATTATCCGATATGGACAAAGCATACATGGTCATTAACTATACTCGCAATGTCCCTCACAGCAAGGCGAAGGACTGGACGCTCAAGAGGGCTCTGGACGTTGCCGGTGTCCCGGATAAAGAGCAACAGAGTATTCTGACTACTAGTGATAGCTCGACCATCAGGGCCTACTTTGCGTACTGGAATAAGGAAGTCCGAAGTGCAGAACTTGGTAAATTCAACAGTCATTGTGTAAAGACAAGCTAATATTGACACTTCCCTTAGTAGCGCACACTACCTCCGTTCCCTCGAACGGCGCAAATGATATTGGACGTATGCTTTCACATGCCTTGCAACCCAACGGCCCACATTCCCTTTCGCCCTCTCTTCCACTCACTTACAGCGCCCCCTACGGGCTTGGGCTTAATCCAGTTGCTGCCGATGTGCAGGCACCTTCTGCCATCCAGCAGGGTTTGTTCTCGGACGTGGGATCACTCTTAGGCCAACCCATCATTCGACAAACAATTACTGGTGTTATCGACGCTGCTCTTGCCCCTCGCGGCCTGAACTCGCAGACGGCTGCTGCCTTGTATCCTGACGTTCAACACAGCATCTGGTCTGGCATCACCGACATTGTTACAAACCCTGCTTTCCAACAGGTCGTCGGTACGGTTGTCAACTCTGCGCTAACGCAGCGTGGGTTGAATCCACAGACCACTAGTGCGCAGGCGGCCTCGTCGAGTCCTGCTATTCAGCAAGGCATTCTATCCGGTCTTGTGAGCATCTTCCAGAATCCCACCTTCCAGCAGGTTGTCGGCACGGTTGTCAATACAGCCTTTGGGCCACAACCAATTGGTTCTGACATTCAGCCTACTGGAAGTCATGCACTGTCTGCTTCGGGTCTCGATCCTCAACAGGGACTGTTCTCCCTGCTCAGCAACGTCGTAGGAGCCGTCATTACCTCTCGTGGGCTCAACCCCCAGGCGACTTTAGCGCAAGCTGACATCCAGCAAAGCATTTTCTCTGGATTGGCTGATATATTGAAGAATCCTGCTTTCCAACAGGTTGTCGGTACTGTTGTTGATGCAACCTTATCCCAACATGGACTGCAGAATGGGCTTCAGAACAGTATTCAGAACAACCTTTTGACTCTTCAGAACGGTATCCAGAACGGCCTGCAGAATGGTCTCCAGAATGGTCTCCAGAACGGCCTCCAGAACGGCCTCCAGAACGGCCTTCAGAACGGCCTCCAGAACGGTCTCCAGAACGGCCTTCAGAACGGCCTCCAGAACGGTCTCCAGAACGGCCTTCAGAACGGCCTCCAGAACGGGGTGAGTACTATTCGGACAAACTGTTTCTCGTTATCCCTTCACTGACTACTCGACAGACTCTCTCAGGCATAGTCGATTCCGCCTTGATTCAACGTGGTCTGAGTCCTCAGTCTGCCCAAGGCATACAGAATGGCATTTGGTCCGGTATCGTCGACGTGATCAAACACCCCGCGTTCCAGAAGGTTGTGGGTACTGTAGTCGATGCCACGCTGTCTCAAAATGGAATTAGTGCTGGCATTGTCGCGCCAGCCTCTGGCCTTCAGAACGGCATCCAGAACAGCATTCAAAATAGTATCCAGAATGGTCTCCAGAATGGAATTCAGAATGGCCTTCTTTCGGACATCGGCTCTTTCCTCACCTCGCCCATTGTCCGTCAGACAATCTCTACTGTCGTCGACACAGCTTTGACCCAGCGTGGGCTGAGCGCTCAGGCCATTACCAGCCAACCAGCCGTTCAACGAGGTCTCTGGTCTGGCATCGTCGGCGTCCTCAAGAGTCCGACTTTCCAGCAGGTTGTTGGTACCGTCGTTGACACTGTGTTGACTCAGCGAGGACTTCAAAATGGCCTTCAAAATGGATTATCGAATGGCCTGCAGAATGGAATTCAGAATGGCCTGCAGAATGGGATCCAGAATGGGATTCAGAATGGCGTTCAAAACACACTTGACATCCAGAATGCTATCCAACGTGGACTTCTAAATCTCCAGAACGGGGTGCAGAGTGGACGTCAGAACGGCCTTTCCTCTCGTGTGGACTCTTTCATCTCCCAACCCGTGGTCCGACAGATCCTTACCAATACCATTGACTCTGCCTTGACCGGGCGTGGCCTGGATACTGAAGCGCTTGCAACTCGGTACCCCGATATCCAGCAGTCTATTTGGTCTGGATTCGTTGACGTCCTTAACAATCCTGCTTTCCAAAAAGTCGCCAGCACTGTTGTCGATGCTGCACTGGCTCAACATGGTATTAGTTCAACCCAGGTTCCCACCAAGTCAGTTCCATCGGATATTTCCTCCCAATACGCCATCCAGCAAGCCCTTCAAGGATTTGCCAATGGGCTTAGCCCGAATGGCTTTGCTCATGGCGCATATGCGAACGGATTGTCGGAAGAGAAACCCTTTCTCTTGAAGAAAGTCTCACCCGTCAACTCACCCAAGTATGCATCCGTATCTTCTTCGTCAACATTAGCACTAACCTACGATCTGTCGGGTCCGTACGCAGCACCTTCACCGGATCTGATCTGTATCTTTCCCCAGCCTAAACCAGGAAGATTGGGAATACAGGCCTGACGTTCCTCAGTGCTAATGAGGTGTATTACTCCGGACTCCCACTTTTTGAGACCTGCCTCGTGATTTTACTTTTTAATCATTTCCCGTATCTATTGATTGAATAGCAACACGATACATATACATAAGAATGTACTGTTAACGTTTCCAAATTCAATGACCATAGGCGTTCGACTCTCTGGCTTCCGATCCGAAAGTTGCATGACCGTGAGTGAACACCGGTCACCACTGTGACTCAGTCACAACACCCACTACCTTGTGGTCTAGTACATTGCAACAGCTCGAACGCGGGTAATGCCATCCTCAAACTCCCCACCATACGTTGAAGTGCATGCCTCGCCCGAAAATTCGCCGAGAAAACGGTCGCGCACAGAGCAGACTATGAGCTCAAAAGACCATTATCAACCTGTAACTGGCCGTCATCGTTTTGATACTTTACCATTCGAACTTCTGGCGGAAATTCTCATTTTTACGAATTATCCTGGGGATGTGTTGGCCGTCGCTCGAACCAGCAAATTTTTCTGCTCTACGTTGCTGAACCCCATTTCGGACTATATATGGAAGACAGTGAGGAAGAATTGCTCAGCGCCACCGCCGAGTCCTATGTGCATATTCACGGAAGCTTCATATGCTGCTTTTCTGTATGGTGGTGGGCCGTGTGAGGTGATTTTGTTCTTACTTACCTGACCCCTATTTTGTGTCTTACTTTGAATCTTCCACAAGGTCTGCAAGAAACACACGGAGGAATTTTATTGTTCGTTTGGCATAAGGCTTAGATTGTGCCATAACGTGTGCTGAAAATTTTTGACCTTGCCCATTTGCTGACTATGCCTGCAGCCCAAATGCAAGTCGGATTGGGTCCAGAATGGGTCAGTAACCTCGTGGCCCATCAGCATGTTGACGATCTATATCTTGACACTCGTACAGAAACTTCAGTCGGTTGCTACCTCAGAATGAAGAGATTTATCAGTGTATCCCCTACATTGAGGACAATCGGTGCTTTCGTGAGCAATATTATTTTGTATGCGTGTGTGCTTGTCTCATCTTGCGCAGTTCCCACCACGCTTGGTATGTTGTATAATTCGATTTGATCCCTACAAATTCTTTTTAATACGACGTTTTCAGGCCACGAAACAACGAAGATATTTCGGGAGTCAGACTTAGTCCGCGAAAGTGTTGTCTGTGTTGCCACCCAGGATGATCATTCAAAGGTTTTCGTGTTGTTTGCCAGTCAACACTCTAAGCCCTTGCTCATTATTATACGCAGATGAATATCAACAAAATCGCGTTCATACCCGAATACATGAAGGTAGTAAATCCCTTCGATTTTCAAAGAAAGCCTTTCATTAGGAGCGCCACAGTTTTGCAAATCCTTGAACGAATGGAAAGAAACACGAGAAGCACTTTATCGTCGCAATGAAACCGTCAACAATAATATGTACGTCTGGCACCACATTTTTTTTTCCGAAATAGACACCCCTCTATAGGGCAGAGATCCTGGCTGCTTCGCATGGTTATGTACTTTGGGATATGATGAATTCAACACTATACGGTGTGATTCATAGACTACGAACCAAGAGAATAGAGCGCGTATCAAACGAAGGTCTGCGCCTTCAGCTCAACCTATCCAAATTTTTGATAGATTATATGGCAGATTTTCTCAGGGTTGCTGACAAGGTTGAGACATCGCTTATCAGGTTGTCAGAATCCAGAGAACGTCGGGGCCGCGAAGCGAAATACAGTCAAAACCGTCTCGACATTGCAGAGCACTATCAAAGGCTGCGATCGAAACAACCTCGTATCGTACTTCCTCCCCTCGATGACTTTAGGCGCCTCCCTATAATCAAGATATTGCAGGGAACCTCACCTGCTACAGTCGAATATCCAACGAAAGAAGGGTCTCTCAGTGTTTCTCAAATCCTGCGGAAAGAGGCTTGGGTAGTCGAACGTCTCAATACAGAGTTGAGGCAGTGGAGAGAAGAGGCAAAAAAGGACCTCAGTGTAGTGCTAGGCTTCCCAAACTGGAAGACTGCGAGCTCGACGAAACTACATCCAGTAGAAAGGCTCAGTGCAAGGTTTCTGTGCAAAGTATGTGACTCCAAGTTGCCCTCAAGGTATCGTACAGACGGATGCCTGGACTTCGTGGGTGTTTGTGCACACGTATGTCCTACTGAAAGGAAAGAAGCGAGTTGGACGGTTGATAACTTCGTCAGGGATGATAAGGTAGCGTGAATATAGTTCGATGGCTCTATTGACAACTGAGAAACTTTTTGTAGGCTACGGTTGCCTTGAAAAGGTTTTTTACATTATGTCACTTGGACGAGTCATGCTATGATCGTTCTTTTCAATTTATGAATGCAATAAAAAGTGCGACAATCATGTGCACATCTTGCCAGCCTGCACTTGTTATGAACCTTTCTTGCGTCGTGCGTCAAATACGCAAGTCCTCTGTGCAACCATCTCATGCTAATCCTTTGTGCAAGGTCGGCCATTGTCATCGACATGAGAATATGGAGATGAGGATATTAACTCGCGCGGAGGCCACCTTCTTTCTCCACTTCCCCTTCATAGACGACCTCGTTCACTGTATTACTGGTTCTGACTCACGAAGGAAGGCGATCAGGGCCCAGGCGAATTTTGGATGTCGGCATTGTTTTAATGCCAACCGGCAGCTGGAGAACAGGACATCAATCCAGCCAAGACCTGCAGTGGAATCAGTGCCGGCGCCTGAAACCGACACTGTGAACCACGTTGGGATTACAGCCGATAAGGATAAACAAGGGGAAAAAACAGCCGAGCCTAAACACTTTTCTTTCCCCGGTATTACTTCACATTTGAAAGAGAAGTGTGTTTCGTTTTGTCTTGTAGTCCTCAACGTGCCTCATTCTGTTACTTGGTAGACATGGCATCGATGTGGTAAAGGATGAGGATATTTTTGTTTTCGATGCCACTGGTCTCCTGACTAAATCGAGTGGATGATTCCTTTTTACCCCTAGTCTAAATATTACTATTTTTTGCCATCTCTTCTGCTTATCCCTCACGATATTCCAAGTAGGCACACATTTTAGTAACTTCGTGCAATGTTATTTAAT
>JABAJT010019516.1:0-13995 GCA_018850275.1 Tephrocybe sp. 9174TJB | reverse complement strand
ACATTATCTGATTATATCCAGGCTCCTACTCCTCGGACGCCGATCGAGAGCCGTTGTTGGCTGCACGGGTTTCAAAAGCTTGCTTGTCGGAAATTTTCCAAACCCATTCAAAACAGCATTTCCAGTGAGTGGCCTCTGCCACGCCTCCTCATTGGGAGTACGAGTGTTTCCAGACTGTTTGTTCCTCTGCCTTGACGCACCATACGCGTGTATGGGGTTATACGAAGGCTTCGACTGACTCCTCTGTGCCCTTCGTCCGACGAATGCATCCACGGCGTGCTCGTGGCCAGGTCGATGACGGAATACAGGGGCCTGCAAAGTGTCGTCAAGCGTATCAAGTTCATCACTGGTATAAAGGTGATCTGCAAGAGGTGCCGTAGTGAACTCGACCTTTCGCCGGCGTCCTCGCGAGGCTGAGCGGCCGACCAGCGCTTGGTCGGATCGGTCGGGAGAATCGGAGGGAGTGGTTGGTGCAGCGATGCTAGGACTCGGGGAATGAGAATATGGCGAATACTTCTGCCGCCGACGACCACGCTCGGACGTGGGCTGTTCATCGCGATGCATATCAATGGCATCGAAGAAATGAGAACGTGTGGAGGACGGTGAACGCATGCTTGAAGGAGACCGGACTGAAGAAGGGGATCGGGGAGTGGTGGAGGAGTCGAAATTTGCAACGGATGGAGAGGGAGCACGAGAGTGTCGTGATACACTGCGAGTGAGCGCTGGACGCTTCGCGGAATGAGGAGCGCGGGATAGAGAGCGTTGCATACGGGACGAGGAACGACGAGTTGCCGCATCCAGCGCTGGTCGTGAGGAGGGCTCCTCTTGATGCCATTCTGGATCTTCCAGAATAGTGTCGTCCAACCTGTGTCGAGAGTGTGACCGTGGTTGTGAAGGCATAAACTCCTCATCTGAGTCTGCCGGTGTTACATCGTCATTCTCTGTCCCCCATCCTACTCCCCACGCAACTTCATCGACCATTGCAATATGCCACCGGGTAGTGTCTGAGAGATCGAGGCAGCCTTTGAGCACTCGCTCTGCACCACGGCCGATACCCGATGGGACGTCGTAGGTGCCTAAAATATTTGAGATAGACAATTAAGCTCAAGTCGGGAGGGTAAAGGTATCAATCAGCCTCCGAGGATGCTGTGTTTCATGCTTACCATTTAAAATTTTCTTTTGCAAGCGTGGCTCAAACGAGTCTGAAAATGGGAGGCGCCCTGTGAGGAGAGTATAAAGAAGGACACCGAGGGCCCAAATGTCCTGCGATGGATTGGGAATAATAGGACCATTCTGGGGTAGAAGAAGTTCAGGAGCAGCATAAGGTAGTGATCCAGGCTGAAACTTGGCAGGAGCCGAAGGGGTGTGAGCGGACGAAGTTGAGTTACGATGACGTGCTAATTGAGCATGGAGGCTTGATGACTTTGTCCCTACTTTTGATCCCGGTAAAAGAAGAGAGACGGCACGGTGGACAGTTGCATGTCCATGCTGGAATGACTCCGTCTGCGTGTTGTCTTGAATTTCTTCTTCTTCGTCCTCATCAATCTCACCTATTCTCTTTGCCAGTCCGAAATCTCCAATTCTACACACGCCCGACTCGTCGACGAGTACATTCTCTAGTTTGACGTCCCTATGAACGAACCTAGCGACTTCGTGGAGATACCGTAACCCCCGCACCACCTGCCTAAACATCATCCCCGCATCATCTTGAGGCAGCTCTGGGCGACCGTCCCGCTTGAGGATATCGTACAGGGATCCAGCAGGACAGTAAAGCGTAAAAAAGTAGTCGGCGTAAGGAGTGTGGGCTGCCAAGAAAAGCGGTAGAATATGCTCGTGACTCAGAGTTTCCCAAATTTGAGTCTCGCGCTTGATACGCTTTTTATGAAGGGTTACATCACCACCACGTTTGAAATGATCGGACCGCCTGACGATTTTGACAGCGACTACGTCCCCCGAGGCAGAGAAAGCCCGCCGAATGGTGGAGAAAGCGCCATGGCCAATTATTGGCCCGAGAGTATAACAGGAAACAATGTGCCCCTCCTCGTCTGGCAGAGGTGCGGATGGTTTTGGAGAGCTAAATGCCGAGAGAAACATGGCTGCCGGAGAAGAAGAGATGGGGTCCGCAAAACAAGATGCCGACATTGCTTGAGGAACATCATCGAGATCATTATCGGCGTCGTCATCAAACGAACTAACGCTGACCGAGTGGCCTAACGTTGTACCCTGAGCACCTTCATTGTTCTCTTTGGCGGAGTGGATTGGGATGCTGGCGGAAGTGGCAGAGAGGCTATGAGCAGGTCGGGCATTGTAGAAAAATTGTGAATATGTATGGGATTTAGTGGTGGTCGCTCCCGTGTGCATTAAACGGTAGCAAGCGACTCGAGGGAAGCGGGGATGGTGGAGGTGAAGAGTTGAGAGGTGATGGAGAGCGGAGTCTAAAAGAGACGAAAGGCGACCCTGCCAAGGTTTCCTTTTGTAGTCGAATTTGAATATCGTAGAATATCGTCCATCTTTTGTGGCGATACTCTGGACTCAAAGGCTACGTAACCATGACTCGAATATACTATACGGCCAACATGGTCCTTGACCTAAGTTGCCTGCAAAAGAGAGGTAAAAGAGTGACTCTTATTCACTCTACGTTTGGGGCTCAATCCATCAATTCTGCCTGTCATGTGGGGAGAAACCTGGAAGTGAAGGAGTCACAATTGAATTGAGCGGAAAACGTTTGTTTCTGAAGAGAAACATGGAGTTCAGCTCTAATTTTATACTTTGCCACATCTGCGTCACCTTGAACGTTTTAACTTTTTGATCATCCCACGGGCCACCCGACGCCTAGTCCCTCCAAATTCTGGAGAGAAACTTGTGTCAACCTCCAAATACGCGCTGGAGATGAAAAGCCTCCATAATAGTCAGCTGCTTCTTGCTCCACAAAGCTTTCACAAAGGTGTATTTGATCCAGGATCCGCCCGTAAGACATTATTTTGAAGATCAGATAAGATTAGATGCAACTGCCTCCGTCACCTCAATTTAGGGTTAGGGCTACACGTCGTTCCACGTCGATCGAAAGTTTTGCCGAGATCAACTTCCGGGTGAAGAGTTACTATAATTGCTGCCAGCAACAGTTACTTCGGTCTCTTACTACGTTTCTCTTCTTGACTCACTGACGGCCCGGTCTGTGGATTGAGGAACTCCTAGAGTTTTGACAAGATGACACTCGTTAGGTTGGTGATAGATCTTTGAACAATCACTTCGATTGGTTACTGACTTACAACAGGTTGGTCGTATGTGTGGGCGGCGTGTATTCAATGTTTCTAGTATGTGAATTTGGTTTTATCTGGTGGATATATGAGTTAAAGTAAATGCAGCTATGGGCCATTGCTCAAGAAAGGCGTGCGTTTCTTTGCTTCTGACACGTCATGTTTCAACTAATCTCCTTTATATTAGTATCCGTTCCCTTCAAAAATATAGATGGTAGTGGTTCTGACAAATTCAAATCGCCGCTCTTTATGGGCACCTGCCAAAGTGCTTTAAGCGCACTTTCTGCCTTGATTTACATACTCCTACGACGCAAGCCCAGCGCGTCCTTAACAGAGACCCTTGGGCTCGAACCCCCTCCTACACCCTCTGGTGTTGCTAACGGGAGCTCCAACGGCAGTGCCAAAGGGCACTCCAAGCCCAATCACCCAGTCAAACCCTCAACTCGTTACTCAAAACGCTCCCTGCTCCTACGATACCTCCAATGTTCCGTCTTCATCACCTCCGCCGCACCTTTCGGTTTCGCTGCCCTCTCCTTCATCTCGTATCCCGCTATGGTTCTCGGAAAATCATGCAAGCTAGTCCCAGTGATGATCATGAACGTCCTCCTCTACCGGCGTCGCTTCGCTCCTCACAAATACCTCGTCGTATTCATGGTCACAGTCGGCATCACCATT
Source organism: Tephrocybe sp. 9174TJB (assembly GCA_018850275.1). Lineage (NCBI taxonomy): Eukaryota > Fungi > Basidiomycota > Agaricomycetes > Agaricales > Lyophyllaceae > Tephrocybe > Tephrocybe sp. 9174TJB. The sequence continues at coordinate 10,063 of JABAJT010019516.1, read as the reverse complement.
TTCATGGGACTCGGTGACTCCAAAGCTCAAGCTAAACACGCTGCAAAGGCGGGGAACAACCAAGCTGCGACACCGTACGCGAATATCATTGGTATCGGGTACTTGTTGATCAACTTGTTGTTGGATGGTGCGACAAACTCGACGCAGGATGAGATTTTCACGAGATATCGTGTGACTGGACAGCAGATGATGTTCTGGATCAACATATTCTGTACGCTCCTGACAACTATACTGGCCATACTCCCGCTGCCTTATATCCCTGTCATTCATCCTGGACCTGCGGGTCAGACTGAGCTTGCAGGCGCATTGGCGTTCATTCGTTCGCATCCCGACATCGTTGTTCCCCTCGCGCAATTCGCTTTCACTGGCGCACTTGGGCAGCTCTTTATTTTCGAGACCCTGCAACACTTTGGCTCTCTGACCTTGGTGTACGTTTTAAACCTCTAATCCCGTCAATCAACCATTCTGACTCTTTTTCTGGCAGGACAATCACCTTGACGCGGAAACTGTTCACTATGCTGCTCTCCGTCATTGTATACGGGCATCAATTGACGCCAGGTCAATGGCTCGGTGCCGGTGTCGTATTTGCTGGTATCTCAGTCGAGGCTTTCGTCAAGCGCAAAGGTATGTCTTCTCCATAATCGTTAACGCCCACTAATTAAATCGTAATATAGATGTCCACGCGAAACGCGTGATACAGGAGAAAGAGAAGGCAAAGATTAAATCGCTATGAGAATCCCAAAAACTGCACGTGGGAAGGGGCTGTGGACTATGTTTCCATCGCGTTGGGATCTTGAGCCTGCTCTGGCTCGTTGTGCAGCAGTGCACGTTTCCCACTAGAGGAGTATATTAGTCGAGTTGTAATCGCACAATGGGCACAGGGGGCACCCACCGGTCATCCTCGTCATCATCATCCTCGTCTTCGCGTTTGCGTCGCGCCACACCTCGTGTTGCTGTTGGATACGAGGCGACGGCTAGATTCGCCTTGTATATCGCCTCATATTCCTAGATGTATTTGTCACTATTGTTATACCCACGGAATAGGGAGTTAATTAAACGGACCTTGATCTGAGTAAGGAACCCGCCATTGGGGGATATGCAGTACCTTCGGTTTTGGACGAGGTGAAGCGCTTCTTCCCATGATATTTTGTAGTATTGCATAGCAAACATCACGACGAAAGCGGGAGATAGGCTGATACCACCTGTGTGTCTGCACATCAGTGTGGAGATTCCAAGATGATCGATCATCGCAAAAATAACGGACCATTGCAATGAGGGCCCAACCAGAGCCCAGGTAAGATCTCCTGACACTCACGCCGCATCTCATATCTATGATTTCATGACAATGAGTGGAGGGAGAGGATGGATAGAGATACACATACCTCCACTCGACGTCGCCAGGGCCCTGTATGACGGACTGGAGGTCCTGTGTGACGTTCGAGTTCATTATAACCAGTAGATCGCGATGAGAGTCAATAATAAAGAGAGATCATAATTTAATTACAAGCCACGAGTTGTTATTAGTCATCGCAGCCGAGTCCTCTTGCCCATGGACTCAGACGACGAAGCACCGTAAGTCGCGTCTCTGCCCTTATCATCGTTGTCTACAGCGTATACAGAACCCTCATCGAACATGTACCGACGCCACAACGCACAGACAAACGCGTTCCCCTCACAATCATTTGCGGATTTCTCGGAGCAGGAAAATCTACACTTCTCAAGTACGAAACTTTTGATCTTCTTCAGCACACGCGTTCACGGCACATAAAGACGCATTCTGACCGAGCGACATGGGTACCGAATAGCTGTTATCATGAACGAATTCGGCGACACTGCAGTGCGTTTTAATTCGCTGTGAACCGCACCCTCACAAACTATTCATCCAGGATATTGAATGTACGCCACAGATTACCTGTTTACCTGGTGATCGTCTTCTAACGAACATCCAGCAAGAACTATCAATGTTTCCTCATCACCCGAGGATCAATCTGAAGAGATCCTGGAACTCGCCAACGGATGTCTGTGCTGCAGTATCAAGGATACCGGAGCTGCTGCGATTGAGAAGCTTATGCAACGCAAGGGCGCCTTTGACCATATACTCCTTGAAACTACCGGTCTCGCTGATCCTGGGCCCATTGCGTCAATATTCTGGCACAACGAGGAATTTGCATCTGGTTTAGGACGTGACATTGCTCTCGACGGCGTCATTTGCGTCGTGGACGCATTTTTCGGTAGACAAGTGAATCCATTCAGTTTCTTTTATGCATGGACGAAATTCCTGATCTCAATCTTTCAGCAAATGGAGGAAGATCACTCTGAGGACCACATGGGTGAAAGTCTCAAGTAGGTATCGTATCTTGTATCGACCCTCGTGGATCGTGCTTAACCTACATTTCAGACAAATCGCAAGTTCAGATGTGATCCTTGTCAACAAAACTGACCTCGTGTCTGCGGAGGCGCTTGCGGATGTAAAATCTCTTATACGACGAATCAACCCTGCCGCACCGATCTACCCTACCACGCGCGGCGATGTCGATCTCTCGCGAATTATGGGAATATCGGCGTACACATCGTGAAAACGATCCCTCGAGAGTGGATTCAATACTAATGTACACGCAAGTCGTACATCAATTAGGACAAGTGGTGAAAGCACAACAGGGGATCCGGACGAAAATTGCCCATCCGTCCATCCATACATATGTGAGAAAAGCACACCGAAAAATGAATCTATCGTCCACGACTTCTACAGACAACGGGCAGTTTTACAACATCCAATCATCGCCACTCGAAGGAGCAGCAGCGGAAGGTTGCTGCGACACAGCTGGCTTCATCGCGGCCCCTCCAACTGCAGGCTTCTGTCCACCCCACAGGCCTGCATTCGCCTTCTCCTTCTCCAGGTCCTTTATCGACTTGCCCTGTCCACTGGAAGCCACAGGCTTACTTGCACCCCCGAGTGACATCGACCACAGGTCATCGAACGCTCCACCCGAAGATGGCTTCGTCGCTGTAGTCGCGGGGGCGGGTGCAGCTGCGGGTGTAGGAGCGAGTGGTGCACCACCGAAGAGAGGTTGAGCCTGCATGGGAGCAGCAGAGAACTGTGGCTGAGAGAAGAGCTGAGGTTGTGAAGATAGAGATGGGGATGGGCGGTGCATGCCCCCGAAACCAGCGTTATTGATAGCAGGATTCGGAGCACCAGCGAAGGAGAGAGATTGTTGTGTGGCGGGCCTGGGTGCGGTATATGTGGACGGCGTAGAGGCGAGGAGGTCCATGAGGTTTGGTTTAACAGGGGCTGCCACGGGTGCAGGAGCAGGGGCTGAGGAAGTGGCACTAGCTTGTATCGGGGCTGCTTGGAAGTCCGCGAAATCGTCATCTGTGATTTGAGTGTCTATCAATAAGTAAAGTATGAGATGGCGTTATGAGGCGTACCATCGACACCAACTGGGGAAGAGACCGCAGGGAGGGCCTTGTTATTGTTCGCAGACGTTGCAGGGGCCGCAGCTGTAGTGGAACCGAATGCGTCGTCATCGCCGAAACCTCCCAAAAGATCTTCAACGACAGGAGCAGGAGCAGGGGCAGGGGTAGGGGCAGGTACGCTAGCCTTCCTTGCCGTGGAAGTACGACTGCTGCTATTTGTGGAGGACCTTGCCGCGGGGGACCTCGGAGCGACATCCTCATCATCACCAGCGTTATACTCCTCAAATCCGCCACGCCTCGAATCATCTCGGAAAGACGACTGACCGCTGCCGCCAGCACCATATCCACCATAGTCTGTACATACTGTTAACCTTTTTCATTAATAGCTTCCGTTTGACAGAGAACTGACCGTTTCCATAACGGCTTCCACCACCACCACCGAGTTCATCGCTACCAAAACCTCCGTACCTGCCACCACCGCCGGAGAAAGACATTCCGCCCCCAAACCCATCATTGCCTGTACCAACATATTTATTTTTGTTGGCTTTGGCCTTTCTGCGCTCACTGCGAATCTTGTCTACATCGGAGAGGAGTTCAACAATCTCGCGCGATCGGTTGCGGACTGCGATGATGTGGGTCAGCAATGAATTGTTCACAGCGTAGCGATGAAGTTCAAACCGTTGATGCCTTCATCCTTGCCCTTGTCGTCGATATAATGGAAGCTGCGTAACATTTTGAGCGTGGAGACATGGGAACGGGCGTCATCGACAACGCGTTCTGAGCCGTGCTTGATCAGGTATTCGAGGAGTTGTAGAGACTGAGTATTTGGTGTGAGAAATAAAATTAAAATAACAGAAAGACGAATAACTTTGTAGATTTGCCGCCACTGCCGGGCTTCCTTCTCCATAAAGCGGGAATAGATTGCGGGCATGATTTCGTTGAAGTGTTGGCTGGCATTTGAATGAGTTATTATCTCACGGGAAATTCAGGGAGAGGGACAGACAAGGAGAACGTCCTATATAATCAAAATTGTCAGGAGTCAATATGCAAAACAAGAAGAAGAACATACCCTTGCGCAATTTCTTGCATCAGGGTAGAGCTTGCTCCCCTGTCATCATCCTTAGTACTAAATTCTGAACCTCAGGATACTCATCAAACATACCATGGATCTTCATTTGTAGCTTCCCTTACTTTAGCCTCCATCTCACTGATATTGAGCACGACATTCTTCGCCTGTGCGATACGCGCAAGTCCCGGTCAGAAAGGACTTCACAACCAGGTGAAAAAACGGGTAAAAGTACCTGGTTGTAGGCGGTTTTTATATCGTACAAGGTTATCTGCGAAAGGGTCTGCCCGAGGGATTCGAGTCTGTCCATGTTTGTATGGAGGGAGGTGAGTGGCTGTTCGATGCCTGGTCACCGTCTGGGTCGGCGGAATCAATGAAGTTGCAAATATCACCAAACATCACGGAGTCAATTCGAAGATGAGATGGTTCAAGGCCTTTTTGAACTGGAAAGGAAGGCTTGAAAAAACAAATCATCAGGAGGAGGGCTGTAATTATATGGTCTCGCAGTTTTTGATGAATATTATTGCCTTTTATTTTCAATGATGGCTAGGAACATTACTACACCTAGTAACATAGTTTGATTAGATATTTAGGCTTGCCTGGTACATATATATTGTTACCATTTCCAATATGCGAGTGTTGAAATTGAAATACTTCAAGAAGAGAATTTGAAAGCCTGGCAGTCGCAGCAGACTGAGACTGACGCGTCGAGGCTATTCACGTGATCTAAATGATGTACGCGACGGATCCTGGTCTCAACCCTTGACTCTGCCCCGCCACCGCCAGCGACGAGCACTCCATAGTTGATCGGTGCAATCCGCATTCTAGACGATATAAAGGCGTTTGGACGCGCTTGTCTAACCTGATGTCCAAGTTCTTCAAACGCTTCCCATGGTCGCGACGCGGTTCTCAATCTCTAATAGTCGCGGATTCTCCAATTTTCGACCCGGACAAGTTCGTTCGTCAAATAGACAGGAAGATACACCCAGACTTGAACTCTCTGTTGAAACAAGAACATGAAGACGGCACTCAAGACATTGAACCGCCTGAACCATTGCTAAATCCGATGCACATACAGGCCCCAGCAAGCCCACATCTCACCGCGTTGACATCCAGTGTTAGAAGACGTTCTCATGATACCAGTGTTCTGACCACTGGTATACACAAAACCTACGCCTCGTCTGATCGTACTCATCTTGCCTCTCCACAGCGAACTCGACTGAAAATGAGGTTCAAAAACCTGATCTATCGTTATCCAGCTCAACTACCTCGAACACAACCGGACAGAATATTTCTGGAGAAACCTTTGGTCGGCGAAACTCAGCTCATCGAGGCCCAAGGAAAACACAGAAGTCCCCAACGACTCCTCGAAAGGTAAAAAACGAAGCGCATCCCAACTCGCAGAGAACCACCCCTGGCTCTCAATCTGGACATTCCAATAGTCATAGTAGTCGTAGTCGAGGAAACACTGTATCATCCTCGAACACCTTCGGCGTTCCTTCACCGACCTTCACGCCGGATCTCCATTTTTATTACAAGGTCTGTCACGGTTTCTACCATCATATCTGTCCCACGAGTAATCCTGACCTTTTTGTCTTGTGAAAGACGCCAACACGCACCACACTTCTGCTGCGAAACACTGCAGCTCTTTCAGACCCTCTTCTCAAGTCACCTCAGGGATCAGCAATCGCAAAATCGCAATGCCAGCTGCGTCGACAGACTCTTCGCGCCGTTTATCCCCCGCAGCCCAGTCACCATCGCCTCCTGCACGTACTCGCACACCTTCACCCGCGACAAAAATTAACACGGTCGCATTTACGTCCGAGACTGCCCCTTCATCCTCTCATCTTGCCCCTCCTTCCCTGTCTTTCACCGCTGCTACCCCGACTATCCCATCCCCTATTATTTCCCCCATCCTTCGACCTCAAAACCCCGGGCACCCTGCGACCTCCGTTCTACGTGTACCCGAAACACCACCTCCTGAGAGGCCTTCATCCTCGTATTCCAAGGGTAAAAGAAAAGCAGATGAAGCAGTCGAGGGGGGCGGCAACACACCACCAAAAGATACGAAGGAACCCCGAGCCACCTTCGCTGTCGAACCTCGACGTGAGAAACTAAGGAAACTCTTTCTTTTTCGTTGCTAATCCCCATTTTTCCAGCCCATCGTGCCTCAGCAAATTCCAATTCGACACGCAGTGCAGCGCCCTCGTCCTATCACCGCAAACGAGCGCGCCTCTCTACCACCCCGGAATCACGCCCAGGCTCCCGTAATTCCTTCGATAACCAAAGCCAACCTCAGAACGCAGCCACCACAGGCTCATGGTCAAGCAAAGCAAGCAAAAACAGCGGATTCGCGCCGTCAAGCAATCATCATCAGCAACATCCGCGCGCCTTGCCGGCCTCGTACCAACCTCATCCACCACAACGCGCGCCATCCAGGCGTAGTCTCTCCCAAGCCTCCATCCCCATGTCCGCACTTATCTCCCCTCACGCGCCGTCGATCTCGCGCTCTACAACGTTCCACATGCGTGATCCGCGTAAGCCCGCACCCGTTCAGAGGACGTCCTGGTCACTCTCGTTCCCTACCGGCCAGGCTGAGCCAGGCGAAGGATGGCGCGGTTGGGTAGACCGGGGAGGCAGCCCTCTACACGCCTGGATGTTTTTTATCGGGTTCATCTTGTTCCCGTTGTGGTGGGTGGCATCATTCACAGGGGTCCCAAAGACCAGGAGACTCGATGCAGGGTCGCAGGAGAAGGGAGTCGTCGTTCTTGATGATCCACAGGTCGAGCATGGTACGCTTACTTTATTCCCTGGTTTCGACGACAATGAGCTGATATAAGTTTGGTCTTTTAGACGCGATGTCATGGCGTATGCGCTGTCGTGTAATGGCAGTTATCTCGCTCTTCACGTATATTCCTTTCATTGTCTGTGTCGCCATTTTTGCTTAGAGACCCTCGCTTATCGCATTTGGTACACCGTACAACCCTCTACCTCTTCTTGGCATTCTTCATCTTAGCTCCATTCAGTGCATCATGTCCATCATCATCCATCCATCCATCCACCCATCCACCCATCCATTCATCCATCCATTTCACTCACCGCTTGCAGGTCTGCATCGATCACAGTCCAGCTGGTACTGCCTTGGTATCAAACCACATTCTTTTTACACTACGCTCCTTTTTGTTTGCTAGCGCATGTTTATCTCTAAGTTAGATCCATATGTAATTGGCTCGCTATGTCCCTTTTTTTTCTCTGTCCAAATGCTATGGTTGTATATCAGAATTTGTTACAGCGTGAGCGACTTGCGACGGCTGTCCTTGATTGTTGTCGCACACACCGCTCGACGTGGAACCAATTGATCCAATTGTAAAATGTTGGGTATATATACAAAATCATTACTAGTGCCAGATGTTGTGGGAGGTCTTATATATACAAAATCATTACTAGTGCCAGATGTTGTGGGAGGTCTGCCTTTACAGTACAACCTCAGTACATACCCCATTCCGTCCCCTCCTGCTGATACGTGTATAAATGTATAGTAAGTACCATAAGTCTAAAACAAAGCAAAGCATACATAGATGATGATGATAGCAATGTGCGGTTCGTGATGCATTCTGTTCACCAGAAACGGATGCTGATGGGCTCTTTACCATCAACAAGTCGCCGGTGATTGATGTTACTCGTGAACGATGACCACTACCAGGCAAGCAAGTCAGGTATGAAAACGGTGAGCTTGCAAAAACACTTACGCCATTTCCAACAAAGACAGCCGCCTTTCGCGCAATGTCCATGTCAATCGCCATATTAGTGTCAACGCCCTCGCTGTCCAATTCCAAGTCGTTACTCGTAACAATCGTGTTCCATCCATCCTTACGAAGTGCGACCTTCAGGTTTTTAATCCACTCTCCTTTCTCGTTCGTTAATAGGTAAAGGATATCCAACGCGCGCGTACGTCCAGGTGAAGCTTTAGCATAATCATCTCGCGAATCCTTGGCCTTCTTAATAATCAAGTCAAAGTCGGGCAAACACCTCTCCGAGTGCGCATCGAAGTATTCTGTCGTGTTCCAAATGATGTGCGAAGGGAACGTCAAACGGTCCGGGAGCTGGGGGAGGAGATTCCAGCTGTAGAATGTCGAGTTCCAGTATGCGAGATGCTGGCATGCGCCCTTAAAGTCTCCTCGCCTGATGTGCATTGCCAACATACGTGAGTATGGGTCAGGACCGACTGGATATGATGGTCGAGGTCCACGCGGGACGAAGAGGTACTCATTACGCTTTACGGCGGCACCGACGATAGGGGATGTTGTGAGGAGACGGGAGGTAGGAGATTTGGAGAATGAGTCCCAGAGGGGAAGGACACGGTCGGACCCCCATAACCACAAGTCAAAGACCTGAGGGAATTTATCGTCTCCGGTGGCTTGAATTTCGATGCATCGGTCGGGAGCATCGCGGAGGATTTTAGCCCAGTGGTCAAAAATTTCGACACCATCTTTCCATGCGAGGTCGGGCTTGATATCACCCGTGTGAATGAAACGACGTTCATTCCACGGGCAGACCTTGTCGAAGTACTTGTCAGAGACGGAACGGGGTGCGTCGTCGCCCTCATCAAACGGTTGTCCAACAACGCTACCACCAATAAGGGCGCCCAATGGTGTGTGTGGAGGGTTCTGAAGGCGCTGATCCTCGGGCCAAGGATAATAATCTGGTTTCCAGACATAATCCTGGAAGACGTAAGCACGTTTCGACGCATATGCAAGGTGGGCGTTCATCAAACTACAAGGGCTTCTTTCAGGCCATCTATGATGTGGGACACACAGAGAGCGCTCACACTTCATTAAGTACGTTATTCCACCCAAGCATGACGATTTGGTTGGAGAATTTGAGATAGCGGCCATTCTTTCCCTCGGGGAATGGCAGGTCAAGGTCGTGTTGTGGCAGATTTTCTTCCCATTTCCGTAGGCTCTCGTACTTTGGTGGTGGAACCTTGGGCTGGGATAAGGTTTCTGCGTAAACTTGGGGCGGGCTCGAGAGGGGATGACTTGTGAATTGACGATAGGTTTTTGCTGGGTTTGATATGAAGAGAAGGAAAACGAAAGCTGCAACACCTCCAACGATGAATTTGAGCTTGTGGCGAGCAAGTGTGGCCTTAGCTGAGTGTGATAGCTGGCTATGATAGCGTTGAGCAGACATAATCAGTCAAAGAGCTATTTTTTCACTTACAATGACATGTTGGCCAACTGACGAGTGTGATCAATGCTGCGTGGCGAATATATTGCTTGTCACTTTTTTTTGGCCTGATCCCATCAATCAGCCGGAGACAGCTTGCCGGCTGATATTGGGCTGATACACTTTCGATTGGCTTTCTCGGGAAGGGTCACTGGCATGAAAGAGCATGAAAGCCGTGCAATCTCCATGATTTCTGGATTTAAATAAATCCAACTGTTCCTGCCTGCTTGCACACTTCACTATGTACCACTAGGCCGTCCACTTGGAAATTAAATAATGAACTCGAACTTGGCACAGCTTATACTATAATTTCAACCTGCTTTTAAACAGGCTCGTGGGGCCAATGTCTCAGTGAAT
>JABAJT010019515.1:2209-25045 GCA_018850275.1 Tephrocybe sp. 9174TJB | reverse complement strand
ATTCGAGCATCTTTGTATGTTTAGTAGATGGAAAGTTGGGAATGTATGTTGCTATGCACGATCTTGGGACCTTGTAAATATGTGCCGGGGACATACTATCAGTCGCAGCGTTTGTGGAAGACAATGGGGCACGATATTAGAACCCAAAAATGATTCGACCCAGGCTCGAACTGAGGACCTTCTGTGTGTTAGACAGATGCGATAACCAACTACGCCATCGAACCGATAAATTTTGTTCGTTTAACATTCCCATCTTCAACCGTACATTAATATATAGCGCTTGTCAAGTACCAACCAAGTTTTTTTTAGTTTGTGATCACATTTCACAAAAGTCATAGGCAAATTGCTGGAGGAGTCTTGCCGTGGGCGCTTTGTTATGCATGCCCTGACTACCATCGGATGTGATACTAGGGTGGGCTCGAAAAGTTTACTCGCGCACAACAACATATATAAGCTTTTGTACACTTCTGGCTAACTCATGCTGCCTTGATGAGACCAGTCGCAGCTTCCGAACCTGCAATCCTCTCTAATCGGAACCAGTCATACTTGGAATACAACACCCGACATGTCACGTCAGAGCTATCCACGCCCTCATCCAAGAAGGGATACGACAAAAGTTCCGTAAAGAATTGAGGGTGATCTGGAGGACCGTAGAAGATTAGGTTGCGAATGCCTCGAATCTTATACCTGCATTATCACATGAGCAACTGTGTAAACCGAAAGTTGATGAGACTTACCGTTTGTAGAAATGGAAACGCTCGCTAATGAGGAGGAATGATTTGTTACCCTGGAAGAATGCCTGACGAGCGCGAGATATGTCCTGGTTTGTGGAATATCTATTGACAAGGTCAGTAATTGGTTCGATGAAGGGCCATGGAGTATGTACTCTGATAGGATGGCAAAGGAAACACCGGAGTGCTTTTTGAAGTAGTTCTGTACGCGGATGAAGTCGAAGGATGATGGGATAAAGACGGCGGTGTTCGCGCTTTGGACAGCGGATTTTAAGACAGCAGGGAGAAGCTATGTCCCACAGTTAGCATGGCCATGGTAAAGGATAGTACTGGTGTGATCATGAAGGCGAACCTGCGTTGTAAAGTGATGGAATCGTTTGTCAGCTTCATCTTTTGGGCTGACGCAGTCAAAGTGAACAAAATTCTAGGAAAGTAGATCAACACGTTGAAAGTGAAGGAGATGCATAGTAAGCCAACCTGCTGAATTCCTTCTGGAACACCAACAGGTGACCAGTGTTTTTGGGTCCTGAGTTTACCAGAGACGTTGACGAGGGAATTGTTATACAACGCTCGAGCCTCTGGTGTTTCATAGGCAGCCAAGAAAATGGATTGGCGCAAGTAGGCCGCACTGAAACGTATTTAATGTTGAAAACATTCCATATGACGGATAAACGAATACATACTGTCCCTCGAGGTACCATGGTTTTAGGCGCGAAAAGTCTGTGTCATGAGACTCCTTTGGGAGTTTGTTCAGGTGTGATAGAACGAACTAAAATTGTGAGATGTCTTGCAAGATCAAGTCAAAGATGGATAGCTCACTTTGAGATGGTCCCAATTCTGCATACTCAAGGTATCCAATTGATCGACTACTAGTACTTCAATTGAAGATAAGTAGTCCGCATTTCTGAAACAGATATTACATGGTTGATAATGGAGAATATGTTGCTTTTAGGAAGACTCACTTTTCTTTCTCGATTGATCTTCTCAAGCCTAGGGGGCTAGCCAATATCACATCACACCCATAGAATTCGGCAAACATCTTCACACTCTTCCTCGTCATTTTAACTCCAACTCGGAAGTTGTCGTCGACATTGCCTTTGAAAGATTCTACATGATCGCGAGGGTATGTTCCGGGTTCGGCCTCAGCCAGTTTGTCGATAGCACCAGGCGGTAGCCCATATTCCGATGTGAAACGAGACTGATTTTCGATCTGGAAAGTTGGTGCAGGGGTGTGTGATGTGATAGCATAGAACCAGTCGAGTGCGGCTGAGCGGAAGGGGAGAAGGATTAGTACAGATGGGCGGCTGAATCCTTGATCTTGTGTATCTTGCGGAGGTTCAGCATCTGGATTGGCTTTTGTGGCATGAGATAACCTCTCATTATTTTTTAAGACCCTTCGGCGCTTCCTGAAGAGCCTGAGCTTTCAAATAGATGAGGAAAGGGAGACAAGACTAACTTAGTGACGTGGTTCAGGGCGTGAAGCGCAATAGCCTCTCGTACACTCTTGCGAGAATCCAAGGACGTGCTCGTGAGGTATAGATCCCGTCGGGAAGAAAGAGTAGAAAGAAGTTCATTTTGTAAATCAGTTTGCTCTGGTATTTGTTAACACAAAGAGTAGGACGGCTTCATTCTAGACGGACCTCGCGGTTGTTTTAACTGCCGTGTTTGGAATGGAGTGTACAGCCTCTCGAGGATCTGGGGAGATATTAGCACTGTAAATTCTAGATATGAACATAGCATACGTCTAATGGAGCTTCATCTGTTTGAGTCTCAGAGCCGGACGGTATTGAGAGTATAGCAGATCCTAGGCAACCTCTTCGCACTTTTGAGCTCGTCCAGGATTTTGCATCAACAGCAGCCCTTGAAGAATCTGTCAACACCGTCGGGTTTATGCCAAAGTGCAACTCGTATGCATCTAAGCGAAATACAGTTGGAAAAAGGGTAAAGAGAGCTGGTATTGTCATTCGTGCCTTTTCCATTCAAAGCTTCTGGTCCCTCATCTTCCGCAGTTTCCTCCTCAACTGGCGCGTTTTCTTCTGGCGTATCGGCTTCCTTAGGATGTGTGGGTTCCGACTCTGAAAACCTTGGAGATTTGCGCTTGTTTAGCTTCTCGGCGGGGACGAAAACTTCTGCAGGGGCCTTCCTCTTGCCAGCTTTTGTAGCGGATACATTGAGAAGGGTTAGAAGGGATGTTGTGATGGAAGTGTCGGTTTCTATCGTCATTGTCGTGAAATGAGCGCTCTGCCCATAACTTTTCGATGATCGCCAAATTTCAGAAGGTGTTGAGCAATAAGACCAAATAAGGGCACCAAACGCGTGCTGTATCAATGTGTCACAATGTCAATGTCATGTCGCGTTGAAACGATCACGTTTGAGTCACGCCCACTACGAGCTTTCGCGTATTAATCGCTTCATCCGCAACATAGTATACATGCGAGTCCTCTGTGTTGCGGAGAAACCTTCAATTTCCAAGTCAATCACTCAAATCCTCTCTGGCGGCCAGTTTAACACCGTGCGTCCTCACAATCGAATTACAGGCTGCCAAAATTGACATTGGTTGCCTGGAAGACTGAATCGAGATTACCATACATCAAGAACTACAAATTTGACTATCCACAAACTAACGCTTTCTTCACTGTAACATGTGTTACCGGTCATCTGACGGGCAACGACTTTCCGGACACTCATAGGAAATGGGGCTCGTGTGATGCATTTGACCTATTCGACGCACCAGTCGAGACGTTTGTGCCCGATGACAAGAAGGCCATTGAAGCGAATTTGATTACACAAGCCAGGCAAGCGGATATGCTGATGATATGGACGGACTGTGATCGAGAAGGCGAGCATATTGGCATGGAAATTGCGAACGTTTGCAGAAAGGTGAAAAGAAATATTGAGGTCAAAAGAGCACGGTTTAGTGCTATTATTGCACAGTATGTCTCATACCCTCTCAGGCTGATAAAATCATCTTGAAATTCGGACAGACAAATCCATAGAGCTGCACAGAACCCCGTAGATCTCGACCGAGCACAAGCTGACTCCGTGGATGCTAGAATAATGCTAGATCTCAAAGTTGGTGCTGCCTTTACGCGAATGCAGACTCAGATCCTCCAGAATCATTTCGCGCGGTTGGCGGAAGGCAAAAATGTGGTTTCCTATGGTTCGTTATATGGCCTTCTCTTTCAAATCTTATTATTGACACTATTACTAGGCCCATGTCAGTTTCCTACCCTCGGGTTCGTCGTTCAAAAGTACAACCTCGTCAAATCTTTTGTCTCAGAGCCGTTCTGGTATATCTTTCTCTCCCTGGCCCGAGACGGAGAGGAAACGGTCTTCACTTGGAAACGAGGGCACCTATTCGACAGAGCGGTGGCTATTGCAATATACGATTTCGTCTTGTCCGATTCTACTGCACGCGTTACGAAAGTTACAAAGAAAGAGACTAAGAAATGGTGCGCCTTTGATTACCGAACGCTTGCGAAGGTTTTTAATTCAAAGTGCTGCCTTAGGAAGCCATTGCCTTTAACCACTGTCGAACTGCAGAAAGCTGGTTCTAGACTTCTTCGGTTGGCACCCAAGAAGGTTCTTGACGTGGGTTTACACGATATGTTCCCTTCTCCCTCGTGTATTGAATGTAATTTCCCAGATTGCGGAAAAGCTCTACCAACAAGGATTTCTTTCCTACCCTCGCACTGAGACGGACCAATTTGATCCTCAATTTGACTTCATGTCACTGGTGCAAAAACAAACAGTTGACCCCGCTTGGGGTAATTTTGCGACTGAGTACGACAATTTTCTGTCATAATGCAACTTTTTGAATCTCTAATTGTTGGACATAGATTGACACAAGGAGCCAGTACTCCTCCCAGGAAAGGCAAAAATAATGACAAAGCCCATCCACCCATCCACCCCACAGCACATGCTGGAAACTTGGCAGGTGATGAAAAGAAGGTATACGAATTCATCACTCGCCGCTTCCTGGCTTGTTGTTCGAAAGACGCGACGGGTTGGCAAACAACGGTTGATGTTGTATGTGGGGAGGAGTTCTTTTCTGCCACAGGTGCGTCTCATGAAGTCCATTATTCGAAGCATATTTTGAGGCGTCGCTTTAGGTTTGGTTGTTCTAGAAAGGAACTATCTAGATGTGTATCCCTATGATAAGTGGGTGGGACACAGTGTTCCTGACTTTGAAGAAGGAGAGGAATTTCAACCTTCAGTCTGTGAGCTCCGAGATGGCCAAACATCAAAGCCCAACTTCCTGACTGAGGCTGACTTGGTGACATTGATGGACAAGAATGGAATTGGTTCGTTACGCCTACTTATGACTTTTTTGTGCTTAGTTCATATGTATTACAGGGACGGATGCAACTATCGCGCAGCATATCGAAACGATCATCAACAGAGACTACGTGATCGAAAAGATGGAAGGCAATACCAAATATCTTATACCTTCAAAACTTGGCATTGGCCTTGTTGAAGGGTATAACCAGATTGGATTAGAGACAAGTTTGAGCAAGCCGCAACTTCGACGCGAGGTATGGGGATGTTCCTGCCTTATTTCGCCCCATACTGATCGTGGTACAGACGGAGCGGAGAATGGTTCAGGTCTGTGAGGGCATCAAAGGAAAAGCTGACATGCTTGAAGAAACGATTGCCCAATACAAAGATATGTACGTCATCGTCAAAAGAGAGTTCGAGAAGGTCGTCTCCGTGAGCTTCTTTCAAGACAAGATCATGATGAGAAACCACTAACATGTTCTTTACAGAGCGTCAGGCGCTATCTTGAGGGCGGCGCTAATAACGATAGGGGTAATGATGGTGGTGGTAGGGGAGGCGGTGGTGGTGGTGGAAGAGGCGGTGGTGGTGGCGATGAGGATGAGAACGATGGCGGCGGCGGTGATAATAGGGGTGCCAATGATAGAAGAGGGCGAGGGGGAAGAACTACCACCCGGGGACGAGGTGCTTCGGTATCACGAGGCAACAGAAACGGAGCAGACACAGCAGCGATCATGGTTGTTGACTCTGATGACGGTATGAGAGGTTCAAGGATATATCCGGCCGATTAACAACACTGATTTTCAGCAGACCTCGACCATCCTCCTAATAATCCCAGTAAAAAGCCAAGCTCTACTCGTCGAAAAGGACCACCAGTTTCAAATGGAACAACTATCAAGCTGCCCAGCCGACAGGCTCCCCTGACGAATCTCAGCGCTGCGTCATCATCCAAACCCCCCTCCATTCAATCAAAGAATATACCTCTGAGGAACAACTCAAGCAACGATGTGCAGTGTGATTGTGGAATTGCTGCCAAGCAAGGCGTACATACCAGCGAATCTGCGAGCAAGGGGCAGAAATATTGGGAGTGCGGCAACAACAAAGCATGCAACTTCTACCGACGTGATGTATCTGCTAACAGCACCCCGCCAGTCATCCCTGCGAAACGGTCATATTCAGAGGTATGGCAATTGATATCACTCTCTTCTGATTGAACTCTCCCTAACTATCTTCAGCCTTATAATACCAACACGATGGTTAACACTCGCATGTGCAAATGTAATGAACCCGCAATTCAACTTTCCGCCAAAACCGCGGCTAATGCAGGGCGAGTTTTCTGGAAATGTAATGCACAAAAGGAGGGAGGTTGTGGTTTCTTTGCGTGGGACGACGAACCAGAAAGTACATTGCGTACGCAGACTTCTGCTGGTGGCTCACAAAGTCCTGACAAATGTTACAAGGTTTGTTTTATATAATTTTCAAATTTCAGAAATTCTGAAAGCATTTATTACAGTGTCATCAAATTGGCCACTGGGCTTCAAGTACGGCCTGTCATGGAAAAATCGCCTTTCTTCCTAACAATTATTCCCTTAGATTGTCCCAACCAGGGTGATAGTAATAACAACAAACGACCAAGAAGTTTTGGTCCTACTGGCGGCGCAGGAGTGACATGTTACAAATGCAATGAGCCAGGCCATGTTAGCACATGTCAGTTGCCTTATGATTATTTAACCTCCCTTGCCTTATCGTAATTCCTAGCTTGCCCTAATGGCAACATGTCGAGGTCAAATTCTGGGAGAGGCGGCGGCGGGGACACTGGTACCTGTTTCAAGTGTGGAAAGTCTGGGCATTGGAGTAATGGTATGTACATTCAAATACTTCGCACTGATGTTGGCGCCTACTAACGATATATGCATACATAGCTTGTACCGGCGATGATGGGACCAGTGTTCGTGGTAAAAAAGCCGGCCGAGGACGACAGCGAATTTCGTCGAGGGGAAAACGGGGTCGGGGAGGAAAGAAATCAGCGTTCGGGGCTCCTGACGATTATTAATGCTGTTACTTATACTTCGTTTTGTTACTCCCGTAACCATAAATTCAGAGAACATAGCCACGCAGCATGCTAAAGAACCACGTTCTGCAACTGTGGATCCACCCCTATTCAGATTGCTTTTTCTCTCCTTCCAGGTCGGTGTCATCCTTAGGCAACCCAAAACCTTTCTCGTCGAGCTTCATGCCTAGTTCGAGCACAATTGGCTGAGCCCTAGACCAAAAAGCACTCCAGGTCTGATGATCGGGAATGTTTTCGGTGAGGTACATGTCATGGACAGCTTGCAGGGCACCGAAAATGTCAAAAACATCTGAGTGCTCGACACGAAGTGGCGAATTGAGAGGAACTGTTGATAGATGATGGACAGTAGCTCGGAGGATTATGGGAACAGCTACTCTGGCGCGGCCTATTTCAGATGTGGGAGGAGCAGGTGCTGATTCAAATGCCTGCGCTGATGTTTGAGGGGGTGTCCAACGAGCCCATGACAATGACTCACAGACAAGAACTGTTCACCCCCCTCAGGCCGAGAAAGATACAGCACAATTTGAAACAGTAGAGTATATGCCAAAATCAGTTTCTTCTCGGCTTCAGGGATGGAAGAGAATAGCCATGGCGCAGATGTGGTATTTTCCAGAATGGATATCCATTTTTCAGACTCGGATTTTGGACTTCCATTCGGTTCTGAGTCGGATTCATTTGGTTCAACTGGTTGCGCCATACGCGAGTGTGAAGAAGAGAAAGAGCGAATGAATGACGCGCGTCCGAGTCCTGGGGTACGCGCCACGGGCTACAGTTGCGATCTGGTCAGTCCTCTAGTCTGTGAGGTTGATTTGAGAGCAATGTCTATCATACCAGAGGTGGAATATACCCGCGTACTATCATATTAGCATTGCTGATAAGCCGCGCCCTGTTATGCGAAGCATTGGTGCAGAGATGACGGACAAGTTTCGACGATAACATGGGTCGGTTTTTTTGCGTGGGTCACCTTGGCCACTTATTCAATATGAAGACCTTCCTAATAAGCAGTATACGACAGCGCTGAAGTAAAGCAGAAGGGCAAGTCAAGGGAAAGTATCTGGCCAAGAATTCAAAGTCGCATTCACAGCTCCGAAGCTTGTGGCAAACGGCATCCTCCGAGGCCGAAGCCCTTCAACTTTATCAGCTGCAGATACTTGGCTTAGTCTTCACATTCATTATTGTCAACATAATATTTGGAGAGCATTACATAGTGAGAAGAAAATATGGTGGTATGTAGTGTCCGACCATCGCCCAACCAGATTCGCCGTGTTTGTATAATACTAATAGTCGACTCAGTCGTAATACTCCACAACAACTTCGCCGTCTTGGATATAGGTCAAGGCGCCGTTGTACGGCGTCAAATGGTACGCAGTGGGAAATTCAACGACCCCGCTCGAGAAGCTCGTAGGATCGGTAAGGTCGTTCAGGGTGACAATGCTATTGATCTGCCTCTGCCCCTGGATGACTTT
Organism: Tephrocybe sp. 9174TJB; assembly: GCA_018850275.1. Lineage (NCBI taxonomy): Eukaryota > Fungi > Basidiomycota > Agaricomycetes > Agaricales > Lyophyllaceae > Tephrocybe > Tephrocybe sp. 9174TJB. Next base: position 16,502 of record JABAJT010019515.1, on the reverse strand, counting down.
AGCCAGCGTATGACCGCTAAACGAAATACCACACCACCCAAGGCCTGAATGCCCTTGATGCAGGCCTGAAGAGTTCATAAGCTTGAGATCTCCTTGTTGCAGACTGGACCCTCCTTCGGGACCCGCGGGTGAAGGATTCAAAGCATTCAGACGGAGCAGATAACGAAGCGCAAGGGAAGGTAGGGTGGGCCCCCCCACAACCCTCGGGATGGGCGACGCAACATATGCCCAGAGGACATATGTATCATTGTATAAAGGATGCGCATGAGCGTCGATTCGCAATTGGCGAGGAATATTTCCTCCAGGTAGGATAATGTTCTCCCAAATCAAGGGACATGGGTCTTGAATAAACTCATTAGACACCGCTGGGCCAGATTGCCAGTCGAAGCAACTAACATCCCATATCTTGAGTCGCGTGTAGGTGGTAGGTGCGGCGGCCGCAACTAAAGCAACCAAATGTCCTGGTACCAATGTGGCATCTACTAAAGCAGGCCCTGTCTAGTGTTGTGTTGTTAGTGCTATTGAATAATGCTCAGATTGCAAAATACGTACCCGGATCTGTACATGATGACCATTTCTCCAGTTGAGGAGAAAAACTATACCTGCGAAATTCAGGTACACCATCGCCCAGTCACCGCAAAGTCGAGGCCGAAGAAAAGTATAAGGCGTTGGGCGTCGAGAGGTTTCCATAGAATGAAGAAGTTCGGATCGCCCACTCTCTAAGTTCAGTTGAAGGACTTCTATTATTCTGTACAGAAAATTCAACAGCCGGTTTGGCCCTAACCAAGAAAGTACTAACTGTTTTGAGATGACTGGAATAGCAAAACACACCATGAGGTGAACCATCTCCCCAGGTTTGAAGACTTCTTCCCCACAACAAAGACCCCCAATCCTGTCGGTAGGCGACTGCCCATAATTACCATGAGGTCGGAATTCCCAGACAAGGCGATTCTGCGAAATTTCCCAGCATTCGATGGTCACTGCTCTTAACAGGAGGTACTGTCCACCACTGATGAGACTCGCTCCGACATAATTGTGAGAAGAAGGACGAAGAATAATGCGGCGATTGCTCGTCGGGGCCGGCATGGTCCAAGTATTAGGCTTGTAGTGTGCATGTGGAGAAACCTCCCACGTTTTGGGGCCATGAAGAGCTCTCTTGAGTAGATTAACAAGAGATTTCGCCGAAAGAGATTGAAGCAAAAGGTCTGGTGCACCCAGAGAAGCACGACACTGCACTTCTGAAATGAGAGCCAACCAAAGGAATTTGCTAGAGTTGATCAAAGCACAGAAACGTCTGCAGGTCTAGTTGTGAACGTCAGCTCTGAGCTATTGAGGAAGTGGTGACTATCTGGCCTTACTCGAGCAGTAGACAAAACAGTTGGAATATCAGAGGCGGAGAGGATGCTCAGAATGACATCTTCATCCAGGTCCACGAAATTCATTTTGCCCTAGTCTGCGGACAAGAAGGTTATTCAATGCGGGGAGTACCTCCGATAATAGTCAACATGTTTTCTTTGCCCTATGCCCTGTCCGTTGCTGGTGAAGGGTTATGGGGTACGATTGATGGGCAATTGGAGATCTGAGATAACACTCTGTGAAAAACAGATGGGGAAGAAAAAAGAAAACACACAAATTGTCCCAGGGAGGATTCGAACTTCCGGCTTCTCGGAGCAGTTAACCACAACGAGATGATTTAACCACTAATCGACAAGGACGATACAAACATATTAAAATGCAACGCCATCGATGCCAAACATCATTGGTTCGGAAATTCTTCAACCTCAAGAGTCAAGACCGCGTCAATTTCAAGCGTTGTCCCCACCCCCGTCCCACTGTCACCCATAGCGTGCACAACCAGGGGTGCACGCAGAAACTCGCTCATTTCACTCTTTGTGAAGGTCAACGATGCATTTGTACAACCTCACGCTGCAACCGCCAACTGCGGTGACACAAGCAATTGTGGGCAACTTTTCTGGCGCCAGGCAGCAAGAAATCATCATTTCTCATGGCACGCGGCTTGAACTGCTGCGCCCTGACGTTCAAACAGGGAAAATATCTACTGTTATTGCTACGGACGTCTTTGGATCCATTCGTTCCCTTGCCGCGTTTCGTTTGACTGGGGGAACCAAGGGTGAGCCTTCGTACGTATCTAAATTGTCTACTTGTGTTCACATAACTCTCTCTCAGATTACGCCATCGTAGGCTCTGATTCTGGACGAATTATCATACTCGACTATGACCCCAAAACGAGTACTTTTGTGAAACTCCACCAAGAAACGTATGGGAAGTCTGGCGCTCGGCGAATTGTTCCAGGGCAATATCTTGCCACCGATCCCAAAGGTCGCAGTGTTATGATTTCCGCTATGGAAAAAGCGAAGCTTGTGTACATTCTGAACCGAGACGCTGCAGCCAACTTGACTATTTCTTCACCACTGGAAGCTCACAAGAATTCGGCCATCATTCATCATATCGTTGGACTGGACGTTGGGTTCGAAAATCCGATGTTCGCCGCACTTGAGGTCGATTATAGTGAATCAGATCAGGACCCGACCGGAGAGGCGTTCAAAAGTACAGAGAAGGTATGCAATAACATTATAATGATGTTCACAGATGAATTTGATCTTTCACGCAGATGCTTACCTACTACGAGCTGGATTTGGGCCTGAACCATGTTGTTCGCAAATGGAGTGAACCTACCGATCGCCGCGCAAACCTCCTTGTCCAAGTCCCCGGTGGGCAATTGGCATCCTCTGACCGATATGATGGACCTTCTGGTGTTATTGTTTGCTGCGAAGACCATATTATTTACCGTCACATGGACGCACCCCAACACCGTGTCCCGATTCCTCGACGTAAGCATCCTCTCGACGACCCTAAACGTGGCTTGATTATCGTGGCCGCCGTCATGCATAAAATGAAGGTCTGTCACCCCTTCTTTTGGTTGAGTTTGCCTGAATGTTATTCTATCCTTTGTCCAGGGCGCATTTTTCTTCCTCTTGCAAAACGAAGATGGTGACCTATACAAAGTGACGATTGAACACGAGGAAGAAGAAGTGAAGTCTTTAAAAATCAAGTATTTCGATACTGTGCCTGTCGCTGCAAGTCTTTGTATTCTTAAATCCGGATTCCTTTTCGTCGCGTCCGAATTCGGAAATCAGTACGTTCCCTAATTTTTGCCGTTAACGTTACTGAAAAATTCGTATAGCTTCCTTTATCAGTTCCAGAAACTGGGCGACGATGACGACGAGCCAGAATTTAGCTCCACTGATTACCCCAACTTTGGTATGGAGGATGCAAGTGTGCCACTACCTCACGCCTACTTCCGGCCAAGGCCACTCGATAACTTGGCCGTTGCTGACGAAATCGAGTCTCTGGACCCCATAATTGACTCAAAAGTTCTTAATGTGTTGCCAAATTCCGATGCACCTCAGATATTCACGGCTTGTGGACGTGGTGCAAGGAGTACCTTTAGGACATTGCGCCATGGTCTTGAGGTGGAAGAATCCGTAAGCTCAGACCTTCCGGGTATTCCTAATGCCGTTTGGACGACGAAACGCACGGAAGATGGTGAGTAGATCCAACCGAGAGTGTTATAAGGAAGTTCAACTTGTGTGCTCTAGATCCATATGACTCGTACATCATCCTGTCTTTCGTTAACGGTACCCTCGTTCTGTCAATTGGCGAAACGATAGAAGAAGTTCAGGATACTGGATTCTTATCTTCAGCACCCACACTTGCTGTGCAACAAATTGGTGCTGACGCTCTCTTGCAGGTCCACCCTCAGGGCATTCGCCACGTCCTTGCCGATAGGCGTGTGAATGAGTGGAGAGTCCCCGAGGGCAAGACAATTGTCAGCGCGACCACAAACAAGAGGCAGGTCGTCGTGGCCTTGAGTTCGGCCGAGTTGGTCTACTTTGAGTTGGATTTAGATGGTCAGCTCAATGAGTACCAGGATCGCAAAGCAATGGGAAGCACGGTGCTAGCGTTGAGTGTTGGTGAAGTACCCGAGGGTAGACAAAGGACGCCTTATCTAGTGCGTGCTGTTGTCTAATTTCGTCTCTTCGATCACTAACAACATGTAGGCGGTTGGTTGCGAGGACCAAACTGTCCGCATTATTTCGTTGGACCCTGAAAGCACTCTTGAGACGATCAGTTTACAAGCGCTGACAGCACCTCCCACCTCCATTTGCATCGCCGACATGCTTGATGCGAGTATCAACAAGTCTCAGCCAACCATGTTCGTCAATATCGGTCTCCAGAACGGCGTCTTACTGCGGACTGTTCTCGACCCTATCAACGGCCAACTCACAGATACTCGTACTCGGTAAGTTGCGTCCTCGCCCTCCAACAACTGCTGATCAATTTACCGTTTTATAGCTTCCTTGGGACTCGGCCAATACGCCTCATCCGAGTTCAAATACAGCGCAATCCTGCTATTCTGGCTCTTTCATCTCGATCTTGGCTCAACTACACCCATCAGAACTTAATGCACTTTACACCACTGATTTTTGAGAACTTCGACTACGCTTGGAGTTTCTCCGCTGAACTCAGCCCAGAGGGCCTTATCGGCATTGCTGGGAGCACCCTACGGTAAGAACGTTGCCTGCCGTTAATCACCTCTTGCTTGACTTTCTTTGCTCAGGATATTCCAAATACCAAAACTTGGGACGAAACTGAAGCAGGATTCCATTCCCTTGTCATACACTCCTCGCAAATTCATTACCCATCCTTCAAATCATTATTTCTATATGATTGAAGGTGATCATCGGGTTATGGGAGAGGATGCAGCAAGCAAACGCCTCGATGATCTGGTGAGTCTCCTCGAATCATCTCTTTTTGAAATCTCAGCTAACCTTTTCCAGCGGCGACAAGGGAAGACGATTGATGATGAGGTTGTGAATCTTCCCCCACAAGATTTCGGCCGTCCCAAGGCGCCTGCAGGTACATGGGCGTCATGCATTCGAATAATTGATCCCATCGAGGTACTTATTCGTATTCTTTTTATCATTGGCTGTTCTAAGGTATTTTCCAGTCTAAAACTGTCGCTCTCATCCCGCTGGATGGCAATGAAGCGGCATTCTCCCTGGCAGTCGTACCTTTCTCCGCAAGAGGCGGCGAGCTACATCTTGTCGTGGGCACCGCAGCTGATACTCTCATTTCCCCTCGTTCATGTTCAAGTGGTTTCCTTCGGACGTATAAATTCACGGATGATGGCGCTGGTCTCGAGCTCCTCCACAAGGTACATTCAAGTCGCCTCCTATATTCACTCATACTTATCGATGTTCATTCACAGACGGAAACCGATGACGTTCCCCTCGCACTTCTGGCTTTCCAAGGACGCCTTGTTGCTGGTGTCGGGAAGGCACTGAGGATTTATGACATTGGAAAGAAGAAACTTCTACGGAAAGTTGAGAACAAGGTATTTATTAGTTCGTTTCTAAAAGTCCATCTTTGCCTGATACATATTTGTGACTTCTCAGACCTTCTCTTCTGCTATTATCTCCCTAGCTACTCAGGGCTCTCGCATCATCGTTGGTGACATGCAGGAGTCCGTTGCTTTCGCGGTCTACAAGCCCCCCGAAAATCGCCTTCTTATCTTCGCTGACGATAGTCAACCGCGGTGGATCACTGCCATGACAATGGTAGACTACAACACTGTCGCAGCTGGTGATCGTTTTGGCAACGTTTTCGTGAACCGATTGGATTCGGGTGTATCCGACCAAGTCGATGACGATCCCACCGGTGCGGGTATTCTCCACGAGAAGGGCATTCTCATGGGTGCTCCCCATAAAACCAAGCTTTTGACCCACTTCCATGTCGGAGACATTATCACCTCGATCCACAAGGTATCTCTCGTTGCAGGTGGTCGTGAAGTCCTTCTCTACACCGGTCTTCATGGAACGATTGGCATTTTGGTACCTTTCATTTCCAAGGAAGATGTCGACTTCATCTCGACACTGGAACAGCATATGCGCACAGAGCAGGGTAGTCTTGTGGGCCGAGATCAATTAAGCTTCCGCGGTTATTACGTTCCAGTCAAGGCAACCGTAGATGGCGATCTATGTGAAACATTTGCTAGACTACCGGCCGCCAAACAGAGCGCTATTGCAGGCGAGTTGGATAGGACAATTGGAGAGGTGTTGAAGAAGCTTGAGCAATTGAGGGTGACGAGTAGCGGGTTCTAAAATATCAGTTTCTTTGCCTCCAAAACTTGTATAGCGATCTATCTTTTATATTTGTAACCGCATGCCACAAAAATCTCTGAATCTTCTGAACCGGTGTACCACGGCTGATGCAAAATCTTAAACCTTCTCATCATTCTACTAGTGACCTACCACCATCATGTTCAATATCGCAGCCAGAACCGCACTCAAAGCCTCACGACCTCGTCTTGTCTCCCCGTTGAACAAAACCTTTTCAAGGTCTCTTATTACTCTTAAGGACCACAAGGTGCATATCCCAGTCATGAAGACGCGTTATTCTGTAGCCCAATGCGTATTCATCGCCTTGTGAACCACAGTATACCGCCCACGCCACTGCCAAAGGTCAAGGGCGTAACGGAGAAGTGGAATCAAATGGACTTGAGCTCGATCTTGCAGCTCCCAAGGAGCTGGGAGGCTCAGGAAAGGGGGAGAACCCGGAACAATTGTTCGCCATGGGATACGCCTGTTGGTGGTCGTTGGCTCTACCTTCCTATTCGTTCATTTACGCATCTCTCTTTTCAGCGTGTCTCCTGGGCGCTATCCAGCTTATGGCCAGGAACATGGGTAAAGATGCCTCGAAAGCTGTCGTTCACACCAGCGTCCATATCGGCGAGCCGCAAGAGATGGCAGGTTTCGGGCTTGCTGTCGATATCAAAGTGGAGGGTGTTGATGAGGATGTTCTCAAAGCTGGACATGAGGTATGCTTGTGATTTCTTCCCCATATCCAGTATTGTGGGGCTCTGACAATGTCTGTCTAGGCTTGCCCTTACAGTCGAGCCCTTCAACATGGCGTGGTGGTCAACGTTTCAAAAGCCTGAACTTCAAGGCTATTCACTGGCATACCAATCGACTGTCACTCCAGTTCCCGGTCTTGCACAAGCAGCATTCACGATCACAAATCGAAGCTATTAACGTGTATTCCCCGCTTTCTGTGGCACTTTGTGGACAACGTTGACGTATCATGTTCTGAACCATAATGATAATAAACCAGCCTTGTCCAGGGCTTCCATGTGTTACAAAGACATCGCATACAGTAACATATGCCGACTGAGTTTGCATTCCATTGAAGAAGTGGATCCTTTTCCGAGACAATCTCTATTAACAACATCTACAAGCCTCGTAAACAGCATCGAAACAATAATAATTTGAATGGTATGTACATTTAAAACCTACAGATAATGACATACATCCCAGAGCGCTGCTTCATCTAGATCAACGAATGAATACGAGGGGACCCCAAATTAAGAAAAATAATCGCATCGTTTCCCCTTTCCCTTCACGACAATTAAAGACTCCTTGCCAAGAGACCTTGTTTCAGGGTACCCCGTCTTTTTCTGCCGCTTCTTGGGGGTTTCAGGTAGGTCGTCTTGCATTTCCAACCGTGATCTGCGCCTCTTGTTTGGATGTTCAAAAGCAGAAGTGGAACCTCCTTGGCCTCCTCGCCTCTGAACCATAATGCGTGATGATAACAGCGCAGCTGGGTATAAAGGTATGTTCGCGGCAACACCCATGCGGTTGAACCAATACCTCTGATATGGGCTTTGGTGCGAGTGGCTGAACTCGATCATCTATGGATAAAATTGCGGTTAATTCAAGCGAGAACAAAAAAACGAGCACTTACATAGCATGGCAAAACAAGAGAAGAATATCTATGCACATAAACCCTGTCGTTTGTATAACACTCCCACCGTTCTGTTCCCGGCTCAGTTGATCGAGGTGGTTTTGTCATTATCGTGTTGGTGACACGACCAGGAATGACTAAGGGATGGTTAGATGCAGTTCACCAGACGTAAGTAGTTTAACACGGCACCTCTGCAAGCGAACATCTTATTGGCTCCCATCGAATAATTGATAGAGGTAGCAGCGTCAGCAGCCAGGTAGATGCCACACCCGAGAGCAGCACCGTTTATCACACGGTGACCTCCAACTCCCCCTATTCTAAATCCGCCGTGTAAGATACTGTAGAGGCTTGAATATATCTACGTCTAGACGATAGTTGAAAGTGACTTACGAATCTATGTTTTCAGCAGATGTTCCATGGAAAAGCTCAAGTTCCTCTGACACTTGCCCAGTAATTTCTTCGAGCTTATCGCGTGCTTGTTCAAATTTTTTTTCGAGCTCATAATTTACAAACCAGTGAACTTTCAATCCAATTATTCAGTAGAGGCAACATCGACATCAGCAAGATGTAGACCGACATTTCTTGACCGTATAACCAGACTTCTCAAAGAGCTGCTTCCAGGGTCTAAATCTCTCCAAATCATCAGGATGGGCAGGACTACCATCTTCAAGGGTGTCATCTGCAGCATTCACGACAACAGAGAAAACGATTCCTTCCTAGAACAATTTGTAAAGTTACAACTTACAAATAAGGAACTCGAACCTATACTGACCTCTTTGCTCTCAATGGTTTTGAGAAGACTCTTGTAATTCGCTTCTTCTTGTTCTGCGAGTTGTCTCGCCAATTCTATATCCTCGGGGCTTACAGAAAGCTGGGAAAGCTCTGCGGCATATTCTTCGGCCAATTGGTGAGCCAATAACTCGTCCTGCTTGAGATGCTCTGATTGTTGATCAGTTGGCAGTCGAAATTCATCGTTAAGGCCATCGAGACATGAGTCTACAGATCCTGAACCATTATACTCTCGGCCTAGCAAGCGTGCAAAAAGCTCGTCCGATAATATTCTTGTGCCTCGTGGAGAAATATCGAGTTTCGAGGTCGAAGCCTTGATGCTGCTTTTACCTTTGCCTGTGCTGATGGTGCGCTCGACTATCAAAATCTCATCCTAGAAGCGGTTGTCACTGGAAAATTAGTGGACACAGGAAATTTAAAGTACATCAGACTCGTCAGAGCCTTTATCTTTTTTAGGCCTCGAACTTGATGATGCTTTGTCTTTGGATGTTGGACTTTCATCTATCTCGTCGTCGGAAAAGAGTTCGATGATATCTTCATCATATTCTTGCGTGGTGGGGTTGTTAGAGTGCAACCTCGGACAGGGATCCCCTGACTAGTCGCATCGCTCCCGACACTTTGCATACGGGCATAGCCTATTGTACAAGGCGCTTTATCATTCGATTATGATATTGTCGACATACCAGTTTGCACAAAGGACACAATGAGTTTTACTGCCCCCAGCCACTATGCCACCTTGGCCAACGCATACAGAAAACCATATATAGCCTCTTCCCAATGGAAGTGTATACCTCAAAAGTATGCTAGAAAAGCCTGGAGGCGGCCTCTTCTTTTTTCCCTGCTACGAGGATCCGGCGATCCACTTGAGTTGGGACCTCAAGTGCTGGGTCGGTCTTACAGACGAAAGGCGAGCCGCTTAAGTTTGCTTTATTAGTGCAGCCAACGGCGAAGCGATTGTGCAATCAAATATCCTGGATGTGGATAGAAATTACTTTCAGGTAGAGAAGATCCTCGATTACGAATTTTATTTGTTGCTCTACGAAGAGGTGCCTCACGGTATTATTCACTAACGAAGAAGTCATCGAGTCAATGCGAAGCAATATGGAGCAGTGGCTCAGAACTACAGCAAACAACCACTTATTTTCAAGGCGGAACGCCTCAATCAATGACGTGAGGAGCTCAAAGTTTGTCTAACGTGAGGAACACTCATTTTCTCCTTCCCAGATTGAATGAAAACAGTCGACAACGATCAACGCTTGAACTTGACGCCGCACCTTGGGCTACAGGTTCCAAAGTTTCAAGGTAATTTTCCATTATCGTGAAGCGATGTGTTTGTGTGTAGGTTGACATCCACGGAAAGGATGAAGAACTCTCCAGCAAAGAGCCGTGGCAAAAAAGCAGGACCTGCTCTCACTGTACAAACGAAAGGCGTACGGTCCTCGAACCCCGTTAACCAACCTCAACAGGTGTCATCAAAAGAAACAACCTTCCCAACTTCAATGCAATATTCTCAGAAAAACATTGCGATTTGGCCATCTTCGATGGTACTCTCAACAAAACCCGTTCCTTCCCAGATCCCACATTTTCTGCCAGCGTCAATAGTGCCTTCGACAAGCGTTCCTTCCCACCTTACCTCGTGGTCGCAAAATCCACCGTCGTATCTCGAGTACAGAGCGAAGACTTCAGCTCCTCCTTTCTCTCTGACCAAAGGAAATACCATGTGGCCCTCCACGAACGTACTTGCGTTACTTGCGCAGTAGGATAGATAATAATGGTCATATTAGCCTCAGTTCTGTGGTCCGACTGGAAACTCGAAGCTGACTGTAGTTGGACTGTAGTCTGTCTGACGACCTTTTTGTGTATCACGTGATTAATGTCATAGCCGCGCCTCGCGTGCCAGTCACGATGTGTGCAGCTCATTTGTCTCGTCATCACCTTTCCTACGTCTTCCCTCCACGATCGTACTGAGTGCTTCTCAGGAGCTTGGACTCTTGTGACTCCAGCACTCACCCATAGGCTCGACTTATTCACCAATAATTGGACTCGAGCAGAAATGTCTCTCATTTTCACCATCTTTATGCTCGTCTTCGTGACGCAGCTTATTTCCTGGATCGGACAAAACGTTTTATTAGACTTGGTGTGTTTACATTTGTTCAGTCGTTGTATGCGGTGCTAATACTACCAAAGGCGTATTCAGTTTATTTACGAGTATTCCATTCGTCAACTAGCGCACAACTACGGGCCAAACGGAAGGAGGTGTTAAGCACCAAAGCAGAACTTTTGAAGACGAGCGCTCAGGATCAATTCGCGAAATGGGCGAAGCTAAGACGCAGTGTGGACAAGGGTTTAGCGGAACTTGAGAAACTTAGTGCGTCATTCGGTCATTTGGATTTTGCCACGCCGAGCTTCTAATGGAACCAACAGATAGTGATGTGGCGTCTCAAAAATCCGCCTTCGCCATGAAATTCAATTCGGCGGTGTGGCTGTTGACAACGGGTGTTCAGTTTTTTGTGGGTTGGTGGTACAGAAAAGCACCGGTGTTCTATCTCCCGGCAGGGTGGTTTGGTCCATTAGGCTGGTGGCTGTCATTCCCATTTGCGCCCGCAGGTAGGTGTATGCAGCCTCGTGATGGCATTCACTTGACGACATTATCCCCTTAGGCTCTGTAAGTGTTGGTGTGTGGCAGATGGCTTGCAAGAGGGTGATCATGATCGGTGAACGTGTTGTGAAAGATCTCACAGGTGAGAATTGTTTTAATCTGTATTTTCCTACTATCGTTTCTGATGGCACTCGCGCAGGGCCGCTACAAGACCCGCCTGAACCCGAGGCGTCAAAGGATGCTCCTTCTGAAAAGAAGGACTCCTGAGATGTTGTGCTATTCTGTATGTATTAGGGCAGTATAGCCTTTGTGCTTATTATTATGGCCGGACGGAACGGTTTGTAGACTCGGGGCACCGCTGGTGGGATATATTCCGTATGATGCTAAGTACGCAACTTAAAAGGTGTTCGGGATGCGTTCCTGGATTCGGACAGTGGCCGATGGAGGGATAGAGTTTATCATATGGAAGTGGACGGGTATTATCTTTCGTACATAGCCTTCAAACTGGGATCGTTTGTCGATGTAACTGGTTGATCATCATTGCACAATGCAATTGGTATAGGGTTCAATAGTCGAGGTTTGTGAAATTCAGCCGGAGCAGACGAGAATGTAGTTCGCCCCATGTGATACTTGTACGACGGAGGTGGCGCGATCCGTTTTCGGTACTCGGATGCGGACACGGAGAGCCGACCTAAATTAGAAATCTATAAAAGTCTAACTGACGTCTTACCATGATTCATTCTATCGTGTCTATCTTTCTCTTCTGTCTACAATGGTCAAAGGCGTACAGATCCACTCAAAGGTAGCACAAAACGCTCAGAACGAGCTCTTCACCGATGGCGCTCTCGAATTCCTCGCTGCTCTCCATAGGACCTTCGAGGCCACCAGGCAGTCTCTTCTCGTCGCTCGCGAAGACGCCCAACGCAAGTTTGACTCGGGCGTTTCACTAGACTTCCCTCCAGAGACTGCGCACATCCGTGCTGAACCCTCATGGCACTGTGCACCCCCAGCGCCTGGTCTTGAAGACCGCCGCGTCGAAATAACAGGCCCAACAGATCGGAAAATGGTCATAAACGCCTTGAATAGCGGGGCCAAGACCTTCATGGCTGACTTCGAAGGTCCGTGTAATTGCTCCTCGCCGTTTGTATCCTTCTCGCTGACCTTATTTCAGATTCCAGCGCTCCAACTTTCGCAAATATGGTCAACGGCCAAATCAATCTTCGTGACGCAGTAAGACGCAAAATTGACTTCGAGGCAGGTGGAAAACAGTACAAGCTTGCTGCTCAACCTGCTGTGCTCATTGTCCGGTTAGTGTTTCATGTTTGATACGCCGTGTGTTTATTTCCTTAGCTTTATTTTATCAGGCCCCGTGGATGGCATCTAGACGAGCCACGTCTCACCGTCGACAACGCACCCGTCTCTGGCTCTATCTTTGACTTTGCTCTTTTCTTCTATCACAATGCCAGGGAACTCGTCAAAGCAGGACGAGGGCCATATTTCTACCTTCCAAAGATGGAGCACTACCTCGAAGCACGCCTCTGGAATGATATATTCCTCTTCTCGCAGTCATACATCGGCATGCCTCACAATACGATCCGTGCAACTGTTCTCATTGAGACACTTCCCGCCGCATTCCAGATGGAAGAGATCCTCTTTGAGCTGAGAAATCACTCTTCGGGTCTCAACTGTGGCCGGTATGCATGGTTCTCGTGGAAGCCGTTCGTTTTTCTTGACACGATAATATTTATAGATGGGACTACATCTTCAGTTTTATCAAGAAGCGCAGGGCTGACCGAAGCGCCGTGCTTCCCGATAGGAAAGACGTCACAATGACCGTAGGCTTCATGGATGCCTATGTCAGGCTTTTGATCCAAACTTGCCACAGGTGCGTCACAAGGCCATTTATTTTAGATACATACTCATAACCGTATGTTAATAGACGCAAAGTCGCAGCAATGGGTGGCATGTCGGCACAGATTCCTATTAAGGATGATCCCAAGGCCAACGAGGTTGCAATGGCTAAGGTCCGAGCTGATAAACTTCGTGAGGTAACTGCTGGGCATGACGGGACTTGGATCGCGCACCCGCTTATCAACCAAATCGCCCGACAAGTCTTCGATGAAAATATGCTTGGCCCTAATCAAGTGAGTTCCACACGTGTTTTTTTCACCTTTCCATATTTTTCTTACCGGCGGAACCTAGTATCACGTTCTCCGCCAGGAAGTCAAAGTCGCAGCCGCAGACCTACTGAATACCAAGGTGCCAGGGAAGATTACCGAGCACGGTGTCCGCGAGAACGTGGAGACTTCCCTTGCGTACACTGCTGCGTGGATTGGCGGCAATGGCTGTATCCCGCTCAACTATCTCATGGAGGACGCTGCTACCGCTGAGATCACTCGCGTGCAACTGTGGCAATGGGTGCGCTACGGCGCACGCCTCGACACTGGTCGCCCTGTGACGCTTGAGTACGTTGATGCGTTGGTGAAGGAGCTCGCACCAGGTATCAAGAAAATTGTTGCTGGCGTGAAAGAGCAGCATGTTCAGGTCGCGGCGGAGTACCTCAAGGCCCAAGTAAGGAAGCAATGGCCGAGCGAGTTCTTAACCAGCGACTTGATGTCATATTTGGCGATCGCAGATGGAGTTGACCCCGCATTCCAGAAATCTTCTTTGTAATGTAACAGAAATCTGTGTTTGTGTCTTGGCTCCCACATCTTCATTAGCATTGTTATTTCCATGAATTGTATTTTAGTGATTTTTCTCGTAGCACATTATTCAGCCGCCCACAATACACACACGTTCATTATTAGTCACTACTCTCTGCATTATATCTTGAAGTCGTACTCAGATATACAGTCGGTGTTCTCGTTATGCGGTGTACCTCGTTGAACATACCTCCAGGAGAGCGTGTGGCGCAAGGGCTAATTAGCGCCGGTTTATATCCTACTAGATATATAATGAATGATTGTGCATGACATAGAACAAAAACTTTGCGCTGTCTCAAGTGTAATATATTTACGTGGACTAAACAGGCACGGTGGTTGCAGACAGACTTCAAGCCTTGGATATTGTTCCTCCAATAAG
>JABAJT010019514.1:9500-22312 GCA_018850275.1 Tephrocybe sp. 9174TJB | reverse complement strand
GATGTAACAGCCAGTGCTTCGTAGAGGTATATAAATCCAAATAGCAGAAATAGGATCGAGCCTCCAAAGGTCACTGTGAGGAAAGGAATTCAGACATATGGAGACGCTGTAATCGTGAAGAAGACGGACCGTGTTTTACAGATATTTTTGTGGATAAATAACGTCCTCCCATTACGGCGAGGGCTGTACAAGCTGAGTGACCGACAATAGTGCCAAACGCCACTAGATACATATTCTGTGAATTGGAATTCAGTGGCATAGACCAAGCGAAGAAAAAAGAGACAAACATGCGCAGCGCCAAGAGCGATGGTGGCAATCTGTGAACGATCTCCCCATTCTCCGAGGAAAGTCAGAATAAACGCCTGTACGAACACAGGTCCAAAGAACAAATTGCAAAAGTTCCTCAAGCCTTCCCTGGCAGTTGACTTGGCAGGCTTTTTGATCTCCTCAACGTCTTCCTGCCCCTCACCATTCACACCCTCCTCCATATCCCTCATCTTAATTGGGCCATTCTTTCCTGTCGACTCTTCCTCATCTTCTTCAATTTCTTCTTGCGCCTCCTTCATCTCCTCCTGTATCTTCCCACTTCCACCCTCCATCTCCCTCGCCTCCTTCATCATCTTCGCACCGAACACAAAAAACAATCCACTTGCTGCAAGCTGTGTGTATGTTCTTGGTATGAGAGTAGGGAGGATATGCCCAAGTGCTGCGGAGAGCAGTGACATCACTGCAAGCGAGAGGAAAGCGCCGAGGAATACGGTGAGCCGGGGATGGCGCATCGCAAGAATAGCAGCAATGAGAAATGTTTTGTCGCCAATTTCAGAGAAAATGATCATGGCGAAGGATTGCAGGAGAGCCTTGGCGCTGCCAGGGGTGTCCGTGTCGATGACCGACGCCATTGAAGTTTTTTGAAAATACTATTTTACAAGTTTGAATGCTGGTAAAAGGAGTAGGCAGAAACGCTTACGTCAAGGAGTATACGACGCCGTTGTCGCCGTCGTTGTGATATGAAACGAAAGCCACGAAGAGCAAGAAGAAAAGAAGTGAAAGGCTTGTGATGTAAATTGATCCCACATGCTTGGTTGATGGCCACGTTTTCCTTATGTCATGCGATCGAAAATCAGCAACAAAATCAGGAATGGTCAAGGAATAGTACTGTTGCACATTGGAGCGTATGAAACTACATTGCAAGCGCCCAAAGCGATAAGACATGCTAGAACATATGGCTTCATAAAAACTACATGATAGCTCCGGAGCACATTTCTTTTATAAACCAACAAGTCCCATGAGAGCCGATAGAGCAGTCTTGATTTGTGTGACGAATTGGTTGAGTTGCTGACGCGTCTTATCTATAATAATGGGGAAAAGTTGTTCAAAAGAAATGCGGGTAACATGAACGTCAGCATATAATACGCGTCAGAGAGGAGAACACAGGCGGAAAATAGAGAGATAAAAAGTCATGAAGAGAGTGCTCCCTACCAACGATGCCTCCATACAGGAATAAAGAGGGGCGAGGGAGTAGCAAAGTCTCGGACATGCCTTGTTCTTTCTCCGTCTCCATGACGGAAACAATCTTCTTTTCAATATTCTGTGCCGCAAGAGAGCTTTCGTGTTTGGGGCGAGCAGAAGCCCAGGCATGCGTCTCAAGTAATGCATTGAGTAACATTGAAGCTAGCTCTGCGAAAGTAATCCATTGTTAGATAACGCGTCATGAGCGCCCAGCCACGCATATATGGATGTAGTTCTCAGGTATTCTACCAGTCTATTCGCATACCTTTTTCGAAGGTATAATCACGGCCAAGCTCATCGTTAAACGGAGAGACGATATTCGCATGATGGTCGAACGGCGGAAAAGCTTCGCCCAGAATATCAGCCAGAGGTCGAGCTTGGGTTTTCGGAGGCATTGTTGGGGTTTTGGGTTGTGATCTGGCTGGAGGAGGCGTAGTAGCGTTGAGAGTGCTTGATGACTCAATCAAAGAAATGTTTTCGCTGTGCGTTTTGGGGCTGGAGGCTGGGGGCGACGACGAAAAAGACATGGTGGTTCGCTTTGAGACTCGATTTGGTGCACAGCCACAATTGAACGTGACCTTTTGTCGGACTCCCACGTCCACTAGCCACGTCTGCCTGCCTTGAAGCGCGTACAGAGCTTCCTTCGTTTTATCTGCAGCATCGTCGACACCGCATTTAACGACCCAGACTACACAAAAGTCGCCGAGCATGTCTGTTATGCTCACAAAGTTCGAGTCGAAGAGCAACCGCGTCAAGGGTGAGCAGCCAACTTTTACGTAGAAAGGGCCCAGGAGATCTTGACTACCGTCTAGGGCTTGCCTTTCACCCGACACAGCCATTATTGGCAGCTGCGCTGCACAATGGGAGTGTCCAACTGTGGAATTACCGTATGGGAGTCCTGGTAGACAGATTCGAGGAACATGAGGGTGAGCATATCGCACCGCATATACAGATTCTATATTGACTCGTGATCGTGTCGATAGGGCCCGTTCGAGGTGTTGCTATCCATCCGAGCCGTGCTCTGCTGGTGACTGGTGGTGATGACTATAAAATTAAAGTCTGGGGTCAGTCCAATCAGTCGTTTCGTGCGTCACAACAGAATTTATCGAGAAAGTAGATATTCGCCCCCAGAACCGACGTTGCCTTTTCACTTTGCACGGACATCTCGATTATGTCCGTACTGTGCAGTTCCATCATGAAATGCCCTGGATTGTGAGGATTTGTCTATCTGATCGCATCTCAAGCACATACTAACCCAGCCTTTGCACTCAGCTCTCCTGTTCAGACGACCAAACAATTCGCATCTGGAACAGCACCTCTCGCCAATGTATTGCCGTTCTCACTGGCCATTCCCACTATGTCATGTCCGCCCAATTCCACCCCAAAGACGATCTCATTGTCTCCGCATCGATGGACCAAACTGTCCGCGTCTGGGATATATCTGGCCTCCGTAAGGGCTCACAACACGCCGGCAGTGGCCCAGGCGGGCATGCAGGTGGCAGCAGCAGTGGTCCCGGTACCTTCGAGACGTTTGACTCCTTCTCAACTGTCAAGTACGTCTTGGAGGGCCACGACCGGGGCGTGAACTCTGCCATGTTCCACCCGACGCTGCCTCTAATAATTTCAGCTGCTGACGACCGCGTGATTAAAATCTGGCGTATGAGCGAGACAAAGGCCTGGGAGGTTGATTCATGCAGGGGTCATTTCAACAACGTCTCCAGCGCACTGTTCCACCCTAAGCACGAGTTGATCGTGTCGTGTGGCGAGGATAAAACTGTGCGTGTGTGGGATCTTGCGAAGCGCACTGCGATACAGACCTTCCGCCGCGAGCATGACCGCTTCTGGATGCTTGCCGCTCACCCCAACCTCAATCTCTTTGCAGCAGGCCACGACTCTGGTCTTATTGTCTTCAAGCTCGAGCGTGAGCGCCCCGCATTTTCCGTGCATCAGGACACGCTGTACTATGTCCGTGACAAGTATGTGCGCTCGTATGACTTCAACACCGGTGCGGATATTGGGCTGTTGAGCGTGCGCAAGTTTGGAAGCCCATACGTCCCTCCAAGGACGTTGAGCTTCAATCCAGCGGAGAGGGCTGTCATTCTCACCATCAATTCGGACAACGGGCTGTACGAGTTGACGAGCCTGCCTCAGCAGGCGCAGAGTGGAGAGCTTAAGGATTCGAGTGTTGATGGCAAAAAAGGAAACGGTCAAAGCTCAATCTTTGTGGCAAGGAACAGGTTCGCTGTCCTTGATAAGGCCAAGCAGGTGCGCTCTTTATCAATTGCGTTCATTGAGGGTACATGGCTTATGGTATCATGTGTAACAGATGATCGAAATTCGCGACCTGTCCAACACTGTGGTTAAAGCTATCAAAGCGCCTGTCACGACAAACGAAATCTTTTACGGCGGTACCGCCAACCTCATCCTCAGCTCCACAACTTCTGTTGTTCTTTATGATATCCAGCAGGGTAAGACCATCGCGGAGCTCAACAGCCCTCCCGTCAAATACGTCGTCTGGAGCAATGATAGCTCATTTGTTGCTTTGATGGGCAAACACAGTACGTTCTCAGTTCCGGCGGGTAAACAGCGAAGTAACAGGACGTTCATTCGTTAGCCATCACCATTGCGAACAAAAACTTCTCATCACACAGCCTTATTCACGAGACTATCCGCATCAAGTCAGGAGCCTGGGATGACGCCGGCGTGTTCATCTATTCAACGCTTAACCATGTGAAATACTGCCTACCTCAAGGGTAGGTACTCTTATGTTGCGATCGTTTTTTAACATGCAGACCAACTAATCCTCATTCAATAGTGACCACGGCGTCATCTGCACCCTTGACAACCCGGTATATCTCACACGTATAAAGGGCAAGACTGTTCACTGCCTTGACCGTTCTGCTCGCCCGCGTACAATCACCTTTGACCCCACTGAGTATCGTTTCAAACTTGCTCTGCTCCGCAACAACTATGAAGAGATGTTGTACATTATCCGTACCTCCACGCTTATGGGCCAAAGCATTATTGCTTATTTGCAGCAGAAAGGATTTCCAGAGGTGTGTTCTGCTATATGTTCCCCAGGAGAAATATTCAGTGCGCGATAGATTGCTTTGCACTTTGTGCAAGATACAAACACGCGCTTTGAGCTCGCGATCGAATGCGGTAATTTGGATGTGGCAATGGAGACCGCGAAGGAGATTGACCGGACAGAGTGTTGGGATCGGTTGGCACAACAGGCGTTGAAGCAAGGAAATCATAAGGTTATCCTTACATCTTCATTCAACTCTGCTTTTCATTGAATTTCTTTCCTCTTTGCGTTCATAGATTGCCGAAAAGGCTTACCAGCAGATGAAGAACTTTGACAAGCTTTCATTCTTGTACCTCGCCACAGGAAGCACAGATAAGTTGTCCAAGATGCAAAAGATAGCCGATGCGCGTGGGGATCCCATGTCCCGATTCCATAATGCTCTTTATGCTGGTGATGTCAAGGGGAGAATATCCGTCCTACGCGACGTTGGACTTCGTAAGTATCTTAGCTTCGAGTACGTGTGAACACTCACCGTCTGTGTACATTTTCTAGATCCTCTTGCGTATCTGACCGCGAAAACAAATGGCCTTGACGAGTTGGCTGAGGAGATTCTTGAAGCAGCTGGGCTGACCGAGGCTGACATCGACGACGTGCCTTCCTTCCCATCATCAAGTTTCAGCCCTCCCTCTGTCGTTACTTCTACCACTAGCATCAACTGGCCCATTGTCTCCACCGGCGAGAATTTCTTCGATCGTGCCCTCGCAGAAGGTAAACTCGAGGCTGGTGCTGAACCGGCATATGTCAACGGTGATGCTGCCACAGGCGCGTCATCGGCGCTGGATGCGTGGGCCCGTGATGAGGAAGCCGTGGAGGAGAACCCTGAAGAGGGTGGTTGGGAGCTAGATCCAGGGGATGAGTTTGAAGTTGATGAGCCTGTGCAGAAGGAGGAAGAGGAAGAGGAGGAACTTGGTGCTGGTGCCACTCCTGGGATCAGTGAGGTGGAGCTCTGGGTTCGCAATTCTTCATTGGCAGCCGATCATGTTGCTGCTGGATCATTTGAGACGGCTATGCAGGTGAGGAATTGTTTTGTGGAATTCATGATTGGATGCTTATTGTGTGCCGAAAAAAGCTTCTCAACCGCCAATTCGGCGTCATCAACTTTGCCATTCTCAAGCCCACTTTCATTTCCATATACCGCTCTTCCCATACATACCTCACGCCTGTTGCCTCTTTGCCACCTCTACAACTTCACGTGCGCAGAAATACTTCAGAATCTGCATCAAGCCGCGTACTTCCAGTAACTGCACGATCGCTTCAATCTGTACGCTCAGAACTCACGGAGGGTTATCGATTTGTGTCTGGAAACAAGTTGGCGGAGGCTCAAGCTACTTTCCGATCTGTCCTCCATGCTCTTCTGTTGGTTGTCCTCACCTCCGATGAAGAGGCTAAGCAGGTAGAGTCGTGTTTTTTCTTTGCTTGATCTTCCTGACGTGTTCACCCAGTGGAGAGATACTGTGACCACTACTCGAGAATACCTCTTGGGTGTCTCAATTGAACTCGAACGGAGGCGCGTGGCCGAAGTGGAGCCCGACAATATTCGTCGCATCCTTGAGCTTGCCGCGTACTTCACGCAATGCGAGCTGCAACCGCCTCATATGCAGATTGCCCTCCGAAGTGCTATCGGAGTATTTGCTAAGGCTAATAATCATGCACATGCCTCACGATTTGCGAAGCGGTTGCTTGAACTCAATCCGGATCCTAAAATTGTTGCACAGGTCAGACTCGTCTCTGGCCATTCGTCTATTCCCTGACCCTTTTTTTAAGGCCCGTCAACGAATTGCCGCAGGCGACCGGAACCCGCGCAACGCAGTGGAAATTTCCTACGACGAGTTCACGCCGTTTGAAATCTGTGGTGTCACATACACCCCGATATACAAGGGCTCTCCGTCTGTACACTGCCCATACACGGATGCGTCGTTCTTGCCTCAGTTCAAGGGTAGCCTTGATCCTTTGACTCAATTAACTGAGATTGGAGCACCGGCAGCAGGATTACCCGCGTCGTGGTGAAGTAGTCGTATTTTCTAATAATCGGTAGAGTTACTATTGTTCAAAATGATATTGTTGTCTCGACTCAGGCACAGAACCTGCGCTGTTGAACCATCGCCCTAGATAATGAACGAGCAGGAATTTGATACTTCCTTGAGGAGCTGAGGACAGACGTACAAGGACTTGTCATTCACTGCTGCTGGCTCAGCTAGCGTTTATTTGAAGCAGATCAGGCAGTCACGACAGTGGACGTCCTGTCGATAATGATTAATGGGAGGCCAATATTTGATTCCTCCCAAACTATATCTACAGATGATTATAGTTTGTTCTTCAAGTCGAGCTCAGCAGGCATTCGTGAGTTCCCGTCAATCCCTGCCAATAAATTGTTGACAGCCAAAGTTGCCATATCCTGCCTGGTCTCAAATGTCGCACTTCCAACATGAGGCAATACAATGCATCTAGTAGGTCTCAATGATTATTTAGCCCTGTTGGTAAGAGAATGTCACTAACCGAGGCTGCCTGACAAGGGCATGGTCAGCAGGGACCTGCGGCTCGCCTTCGACAACGTCCAAACCCGCGCCCCATATCCATTTCTCTTCTAAGGCTTCGGCAAGAGCATCAGAATCCACGAGCGTTCCCCGAGCTGTATTCACTAAGACGCTCGTCTTTTTCATCTTTCTAAGGAACTCTTTATTCACTATATGCCGCGTCGAAGGCCCTCCTGGAGCTAAAACGAAGAGAACATCACTTTCGCGGGCAAGCTGATCCAAATCCACGCGTCTGAGGGAGTACAACCCGTGGCGTTTAGCCAGGTCTTCGTCACGAGACACATTGGGTGAGGATGTTGGATTTGAGGTGTAAATGCAATCGGTAATTCCAAACGGGATCAGCCGAGCGAGCGTTGCTTGAGAAATCCGACCAAAGCCTAGAAAGCCAACCGTGCGTTTCGGGGATGCATCTGTAGTACTCAGCTGGGGGCCACACAATTTAAATGGAGCCCAGTTCATGCCTGGCCACTGTTAGTGAGAGCATCAAACTTATTGACAACTTCTATGGCTTTGGGAAAAGATTGGAATAAACTAACCTTGTTATCCTTCACTATCGACATGACTTCACCAACATTTCTGCTGGCCATCAAAGCAAGCATAACTGATAGATCAGCAACTTAAAAAATTGCCCAATTAGTAATGAATGTCGGCTGCTCATGATCAAGGACTTCACCAACCAGCTGCAGTTAGGACGTCCGGGGTGTATCCAAATTTGATTCCTCTTTGACAAAGTTCAGGAAGATTGGCGTGTTCTAGTAAACAAGCATGTTAAAACTGAAAGGCGTAGTCATTGACGATCTATTCACCATAGCCAACCGACATTGTCGATACAACGCGCAAATTCGGTCCAGCTGCAATTCTTAGTTCTTTGATCACATCGACTCAACAAAGATCATTAACGCGCACCAGCATCTAAAAATTCCTTATCGATCTAAAGAAGAAGCTTAAAATATTTCTCTCCCTAGGATGAAGAAAAACGAGTACCTTTTCCGTCATCATAAGCAGTATGCCAATTGCTCCAGGAATGTTCTTCAGCAACCATTCACGACTAACGGCACGATCTTCCGGCCAGAGTACTAGCTATAAGCAAGTGAGCATAGGATATCAAAGCCACCTTCAAACCACACTCTCTCTCTCACTTCAAGATCGCCCCTTGCCTCAAGAATTGGCATTACATCTGGGCCGAGATTCCTAGTCACTACGATCTTGGGTTTGAGGCTATAAAAATCCTATTAGCGCAGTCAAATGGATCTGCAATAACATCAATGCGGAAACGGACCTTCCGGATACCATGGATTGGATGTCAATGAGATGCAAGGATGAACAATAACGGCTCTATAATAGTGCATTCAAGTTATGGCCGAATGTTTCCCGGGCCGCCCACTGCCGCCCAGCGAAGAATGACCCTAGAATCATGGACTCGGTCCGAGGATGCAGGTCCGCGCCATCCGACAAATTTTGCTTCTGTCCATAACCTCAGCCTTCAACAAACTTCCTGAGGCCTCCAGGTCTTATGCTTAACTAATTATTAGCTTCGTAAAAGTTGACATCCCCGTCGGGAATATGTCTATCTACGACCTCATCTTGTGTTATTATCTAGACTCGGAGCCCCACTACGACCTGCTCCAGAGCTGCCCCATTCTAGTTCAACCTGTCTCTAGAGAGACCAACTTCATTGTACTTTCGACCATTGTTCTTTTGACGACAAGGATTCAACTCTAGGGGTGATCGACGTTGTCATTTACTGTGGGTCCGTTTGACAAAGCTACAAGGGAGGGACCTACATACACAGGACCTACATACTCAAAACAACGTTTCTTGCCTTATGTACCTCCATGTGGTAGCATGAACCTGACATCTTCACAATTACGATGTGTATTCGGTCCATGTATTGGCATGAGCCTGCCATCTAATGGACAACGTTCTGATGAAGCCTGGCAGTAGGCCTTCTGTGGCGGCCCAAAATTGAGCGCTAATAGCTCACAATGCACCTATATATAGTTTCCACCGTGAGTCTTATACTATCGCACAACTGAGTTACCGCTACCGCTTACAATCCATGCCAGCCCCAGACTCCGACAATGTCGTCCCAGAGGTATTTGGCGATTCAGCGCTAATATGGCCCGTTTACAACGAGGCATCGACAAAAGAGGACCAGACGCTGGTGCGAAACGTAACTGACGACATGAATTCTCTGCTTGTGTTTGTAAGTCTAATTCCCTCGCCAGAGATGAAGGCTTTATTTTATGTTATACACAGGCTGGTCTCTTTTCGGCCACCGTGACTGCATTCCTCGTTGAGAGCTATCAGAATCTTAAACCTGATCCAAACGAAACTACCCACGCTCTTCTCGCCAACGTCACGACTCTCCTGTCTTCTAACGCTCTTCTTCTTCACCATCTCATTGCCTCTCAGCAATCCTCTGATCTTCTTAGTGGATTAGAGAAAAATACTTCTCAGAATGCGCTGCACCTCCTCGCATCATTGTCGGTGGAACGAAGGGATCAAAAGTCGCAGAATCCATTCGTACCGAGCAATCTTGATTTTTTGTGCAATCTTCTATGGTTTTCCAGCCTCCTCTGCTGTCTAGGATGTGCTCTTGTGGCATGCCTAGCTCAGGCGTGGGCTCGCCGTTATCTGCAGGTGACAGAAGCTTACGCATCACCCGCCGTCCGTGGCCGCATCCGAGCGTATCTCTACCGGGGCCTCCATCGATTCCGTTTGAGAGCTGTCGTGGACTTCATTCCAATGCTGATACATGCCTCTATGTTCCAGTTCATTGGGGGCCTGGTGCTATTCCTATTCACAGTCAATCAAACACTTGCTACTGGATCTCTTCTCACCTTCGTTGGTCTGGTCAGCTGCTACGCATATTTTACGATTGTCACCCTTGTGTGCAAAGATTCCCCTTATCACACACCACTATCAAAATGGTGTTGGGACATCTCTCGTTTTTGTCGTCGGGACGGTGACGTGCAAGATATGGGACCTCTCGTGGGCGTCCCTATCAGCACCACAGAAGTGGCTGACATTCAAAAGGCCGCGACACGTAGAACCACTGAACGCGAAGAAAGCGACCGTGCTGTAATGCAGGCTACTATCAGGGCCCTGGATGATGATGGGTTGCTCCTCAGCTTTCTTGAAGAATCTGCCGCAAAGTCACAAGCAAAGGGATCAAATGTGAACCAAAAGCATCTGACGACACTATTGGACACCACCGACCTTGCTTCCCGGTTTATTCGGATATTTTCCGAATACAAGAATCTCTTACTTGAGGATCAAGCAACGCGTATCGTATCTTGTTACTTTCTTGCAATGAAGGTCAAGAACTTGAGGAAGTCAGAGAAGGTCGTTGAGATCAAAGAGGATCCTTTGCCCAGAGGTCACTTCGATGGTGAAGAATATATGGGAATCGTCTTAGCTGCTTTTTCAGACTTCTTGGGCATGGCGGATCATGCATACAAACAAAGGGCTACGTTTTCATTCCCGAAGATGAGGCAATTGCTAGGATCTTACGCCTTCGAAAATCTATGGCGCTCATTGTTACGTCTGTCCCGTAGTGCCAAAGTGCTGCATGACGCTATAATCAAGATCAAAACATCTAGGCAACAAACGTACACTCCAATTTCTGGCACATACATCCCCATCCCCATCCCCAGCACATACCCTCCCCCCAGCACATACCCTTCCATCCCCGCAACGCATCCTCTCAGATCCGGAGCGGATATCAACACCGCCAATTTACTCAATCTTGTAAAAACCCTCCGAAAGGAACTGATAGGCGCTATTGAGGTACAAAGGAGTGGACAGCTAGATTCAATGGATAAACTGTATCCTGGATACATTCCCTACCTCTATAAAGCTTGGGAATCATTCCAATCGCTCCTCGACCGCACCAAAGCACATCTGGAACATCAGGCTACTCTGCCGCCGTTCCGGATGCCTGACGATTCCATCGAGACCACCATTTCGGGTTACAAAGATCTCCTCATTCACCTCCATTATCTTCAACTTTTTGCGCTATTTCATTACAACGCAGGGACGAAATCAGATTTGGATGAATGGAAGGACGCCCAACCGGTTGTAAGGGAGAATGCAAAAGAGTATTCTACCTTCAACCTCTCCCATGATTCTCGAAAAAAGCTTAGGACGCTTTTGGAAATGTATTGCAAGCTTCGTCTAGACTGGCCAGAACGAGGATGCAAGTTCGCTCTCGACATTAAGAATCGGAAACCATCTTTGTTCGAACGGGAGAACCTACACATCGAAAACGCTTCACTTTTGTTATTGGATTGTTTGAACGGCTGGCATGATATCAAGTCGACCACAGATGGGCTCATTGCGCATATAGTTGCAGATGAGTTACCAAAGGAAAATGATGATTTACCCAGAAGAGCTGGAAACGACAGGAAGGCGCGAGACGTCCGAAATTTTGCTAGGGGCAAAGTGGTCCGGATTGCCGAACTTCTCGTCGAAAAAGCTGCCACGACTGTTTCACCTACAGATGCTGGCAGTTGGGTCGAGCTACGAGAGAGGTATAAGGATTTTCTGTACTGCCCCAGTGGCGTTGACGTCGACGAATAGTGCTGTCCTGTATGTTTCCTTTCCTTTCAGTTATTAATGTCTCCCCAGAGCGCTTTCCCTCCCCATCTCCGTTATATAGCTATCATACATGTGTAGTAATTGTCGCCATGCGAATTTCCATTTTCCCGTAACATTTTCCTTCTAGAGCTTCAAGCTATTTGGGCATAAGGCCTATGTAAGTGTCCTGTGCACAATAACTGTCGATTCCTAGCGGCTAGGATTGTTCCGCCCAAATAGCGGAATTCGAGGGACTTGTCCCCTTTGTGGTCATCGCCCATCGTGTAATGCTCTCGTTTGATATCAAGGATAAGTAGATGGTGCTAAAGCTTGACCAATTGCCACGTGCTAATCCAGATACTGTTTTAATAGGGATAAAAATTCTTGGAACTAGTGCTTGCATCTAAAGGATAGTAAGACAAAAAGTGAGTTTGTTATTCGTTCCTATCCCAGCCCTTGCTCTCCTTTTCGATCAGATCTCTCGCACCACTCAAAACCATGTCCTCCAATGAACGCCAATTCCCACCCAAAAGCCTCGTACCAAGCTCAAGGTCAAACTTGATGACCTCTGCACCGGGAAATGCCATCGCGGGTTCGTTTGGATCTGCAGGCGGTACATTCCTATCGGGATACGCCTTTCGTAGTATGTCGGCAATAGCAGCGTAGGAAGTCTTGGTGCCAAGAGCGATGATTCTTTGGCCATCGGCTTCGGTGGAGGTAAGTGACGCCACGAAGAGGTCGGCGATGTCGTAGACATGGACGAAAAGGGAGATCTCGGCGGTTGATGCACCGGATTTGCGAGGTGGGGAGGCGATGTAGTCGTATAGCCAACCGAGAGAGACGTCTTGACGAGGAGGGCTGGTCATAGCCTTGTGGATAGGTCCAAGGGCTACAGCTGGGAGGACGGCGGTCAAAGAAAAATCGACCTATGCAAGATGAACATGAACATTACTTAGATCTAGTGGTGAAACAAGGTTTGATGACACTGCCAGGGGACTCACCTTCTCGTCTTCGACGTACTTCCAAGCTGCTTTCTCTGCGGCAAGTTTCGAGCCCACGTAGATGTGGAAGCCGATCATAGGATCGTCGAGGTTTTTAAC
>JABAJT010019513.1:2789-25403 GCA_018850275.1 Tephrocybe sp. 9174TJB | reverse complement strand
TTTGAAAGCGTGAAAGAGCTCACAGTGACCCGTATGTGCGATCCTTATATAGATCATCGTCGAGGTTGAACAGGTTTCAAAGTATCGCAATCTCAGCTTTACGCATTCTTCTACCGTCCTAATCCCCCACTACCGACATCGACCGGATGGTCTATTTATTCCCCACGCGATGAATTTGTGCGCATGGGAGTTGGGTCGCGCAGCAAGGCATGGCGCTTCACTGACATCAACAAGGACTACTCTGTGGGTATTTTGAATGCGTTCCCAGTAGTAGTCACTGATTGCTCTTAGTAACTAGTTCTGCCCTACATACCCTGCACGTCTTGTGGTGCCCACGAGAATCAGTGACACGACGTTACAATACGCATCCAAATACCGCAGCAAATGTCGCATTCCTATTTTAAGCTACCTACATTGGGCTAACTACGTACGTTTCACCTCGTGTCATTGCTCTTTATATTACTGACTTTGCATCAGGGGAGCATAACGAGGTCTAGCCAGCCCATGGTGGGCATCACGCAGAATCGCTCAATACAAGATGAGAAGCTCATCGAGGCCATCTTCCAAACTCATGTTTCGCCTGATACGCGTGCCTCGAACGCTCCTATTTATGGAGCAACGACGACCAATCTTATCATTGACGCGCGTCCCACAGTGAATGCAGTTGCCAATTCCGCTAAAGGAGCTGGAACCGAGAACATGGACCATTACAAGGAAAGCAAGAAGGTTTATCTTGGCATCGATCATATTCATACTATGCGCGAGTCCTTGGGGAAACTGGTCGAAGCTCTGCGGGAAGCAGATAGCCTCCTTGCAAGCATCAACACGGACCTCCCTGATCGAGTTACAGGTCTTGCTGTGCTTGACCGACAAGCATTGCGCCGCTCGGGTTGGTTACGACATATATCCGCCATTCTAGAAGGAACACTTCTTTGTACGAGGAACGTGCATATCAACTCTTCCCACGTTTTGATACACTGCTCCGATGGATGGGACCGGACATCACAACTTTCTGCCCTCACTCAGTTGTGTCTTGATCCTTATTTCCGTACGATACGTGGTTTCGAGATCCTCATCGAAAAGGACTGGCTAGCAGTTGGACACAAGTTCCTTGACCGTTGCGGTCACCTTTCCTCTGACAAGTTCTTCCAATCCAATGGCGATTTGGCAAATGCTGGCGGCGCAGAGGCTTTCCTGGCATCTGTACAAAATCGGTTTGCTTCACAAAGTCACGTCAAGGAGACGAGTCCTATATTCCACCAGTTTTTGGAGTCTGTCCGCCAGATACAACGCCAATTCCCTGACCGGTTCGAGTTCAATGAACGTTTCCTACACCAGCTATATTACCACCTATATTCGTGCCAATTCGGCACATTCTTGTACAATTGCGAACGAGAACGCCGCGTTGGTGATAGTGGCCCACCTCCATGCGATCGTACGGTCAGCATTTGGGACTTCCTGAACTCTCCAGCGGAGATGGCGTTGAACGTGAACCCGACGTACAACTCTTCTCTGGACGATCCGACAAGCCGTGCGCCGGAAGCAGACATGGGCGTTCTGTTCCCAAACCCTAAAGACGTCCGTTTTTGGAACGAGTTGTACGGTCGAACAGATGAGGAGATGAATGGCAGACCATACACACCATCACGCACTCCTCTCGAAGCAGCTGCCCCTGAAATCGTGGAAGAGGACTTAACGGATGTGGAGAGGGCCCAGGGTCTCTCTGGAACTCCCTTACCACCGTCACCCAGTTCGAAACCCGCTCCACTCACCCAATCACTGCGCTCACTTAGTGCCTCGGCCGCACTCTCAGTCATGCAGGATACGTACACTAGTGTCGCCAAGGACTTGCGAGCTTTGAATGAGGGTGAAACACCTGCAAGGACCGCGGAGCTACGAAGTCGGGATACACTAAGTGGTTGGGGCGAAGACCCAATAGCCTCTTCTTCACTCTCAACCTCACCCTCGCGTAGTGCCCAGGCCCCTTTGACTCTCCCTACCGCCGAGAACCCCTGGGCAACACCTGCAGTACGAAAACCACTTTCCTCTTTGGAAGATAACCCTTGGGGTTCTGTGCGTTCCCCACCCCCCAGACAACCACTTGACCCAGAGCCATACGAATCATTGAGCCCACTTCCTCTGGATCCTACTGTTGCGCATCCTATGCCGAGAACAGCTTCATCGTTATCGATCTCGAGCCTTCAATCGAAGAGCAATAGCGCTACTAATACTATGTCAAGGAAGAGTAGTCTCGCCGTACAGCCGACGAACGTTCCGTCAAACGCGCCTACTTCGAATGCGACAGATCCTTTGGGTGTGGGATTATCATAGGTTTATGGGTTGTATAGGCATCCATTTAATGTCATCTTGCCAACCTGGTGATCACAAGGTGTTCTCTGGAAGAAGTCTGGTTTGTGGTGATATTCAAGAACTCAGCCTCGCCATATGCTCACGATCTGGCGCGTTTACATATATCGGCCGATCAAAAAGTCGGATAATTCAAATCTTGCTTAGACTTTTGTGGGCTAGGTACTGTATTTTCAAGAGACAATTAAATGGCGCCACTTGTTGAACTTTTTTACTCGGTCCTCACTGGCTTACCAGAGCGTGCCAGCTCATCAACTCTGGCGTCGCCATATCGCTGAATTTTCCTCCCATTACTTCACTGTACTTATCACAGGTTCATCTCTTGTCAAGAAGCTCTTTTTGGAAGTTTTCCAGCGCGATTTTCTGCGGCGGCCCTATAATCGAACCCGCCTTGATGATCGATGGATTGTTGCCGGGATGGATGGCGTGATATGGCAATTGGCTTATATCAGCAAGATAAAATAAAAATTTGAACGTGTTCGAAGTTACACCCACCCTTCTCCTCCTCTCACCCATCTCTCCCTCTTCCAGATCAACGATGGCCGCCAACGGAAACACTGTCCGCCCTGCACTCACCCCCGGCCATTTCCTCTTCACCTCCGAGTCCGTTGGTGAAGGTCATCCCGGTATGTTGCTCTTCAAACCATACCGCTTACCCCTGATATTCATCGTTTTGAACAGATAAGATCTGTGACCAGGTTTCTGACGCTATTGTGAGTGCAATATGCCTGCTACATTTTTTGCCATACTGATCATTATTTTTACTAATTTTTAGCTCGATGCCTGCCTCGCCGAGGACCCCTTTTCCAAGGTCGCTTGCGAGACTGCCTCCAAGACCGGCATGATCATGGTTTTCGGTGAAATTACCACCAAGGCCAAGCTCGACTACCAAAAGGTCATTCGTGACACCATCAAGCAGATCGGCTACGATGACTCCTCCAAGGGCTTCGACTACAAGACCTGCAACATCCTCGTCGCCATCGAGCAACAGTCCCCTGATATTGCCCAGGGTCTCGACCACGGATCTTTAGAGAACCACGGTGCTGGTGACCAGGGCATCATGTTCGGCTATGCCACCGACGAGACTGAGGAGTTCATGCCCCTTACCGTCATGCTCGCCCACAAGCTCAACGCCGCCATGGCCGCTGCCCGCCGTGACGGTACCCTCGCCTGGCTCCGCCCTGACTCCAAGACCCAGGTCACCATCGAGTACAAGAAGGATGGTGGTGCTACCATCCCTATCCGTGTCGACACCGTCGTCATCTCTACCCAGCACGCTGAGGAGATCTCCACCGCTGACCTCCGTACTGAGATCCTCGAGAAGATCGTGAAGAAGGTCATCCCTGCCAACCTCTTGGACGAGCACACCATCTACCACGTAAGGATACTCACTTTTTACGTGTAACTTATGCTCATTTACGCCGTTCCAGATTCAACCCTCTGGCCGCTTCGTTATCGGTGGTCCTCAGGGTGATGCTGGTCTTACTGGCCGTAAGATCATTGTCGACACCTACGGTGGATGGGGTGCCCACGGTGGAGGTGCTTTCTCCGGAAAGGACTTCTCCAAGGTCGACCGCTCTGCTGCCTACACTGCTCGCTGGATCGCCAAGTCCCTCGTTGCCGCTGGCCTCGCCCGCCGCGCCCTTGTCCAGCTCTCCTACGCCATTGGTGTCGCTGAGCCTTTGTCGATCTACGTCGACACCTACGGCACTGGTAAGAGGACTGATGATGAGCTCGTTGAGATCATCCGCAACAACTGGGATCTCCGTCCTGGTGTCATCGGTACGTGATATCATTTGGTATTCAGACACATAAACTAAGCGTCTATGCAGTCAAGGAGCTCGACCTCCAAAAGCCCCAGTACCTCAAGACTGCTTCCTACGGTCACTTTGGTATGTCTTTCATCGCAGAGTCTACTCGACATTGTGAGCTAACCAAACTTTAGGCAACCCCTCCTACACCTGGGAGAAGCCCAAGCAGCTTAAGCTCTAGGCTCTCCCGCTACATTCATTTTTTTTGTCTCGCTGTCATCTTGCATCGGAAGTTCATCCTTCCACTCATTTATCATCACTGCACTTGTTTATAGATA
This sequence comes from Tephrocybe sp. 9174TJB, assembly GCA_018850275.1. Taxonomy (NCBI): domain Eukaryota; kingdom Fungi; phylum Basidiomycota; class Agaricomycetes; order Agaricales; family Lyophyllaceae; genus Tephrocybe; species Tephrocybe sp. 9174TJB. Next base: position 20,947 of record JABAJT010019513.1, on the reverse strand, counting down.
CCACACATCCCCTCGTCACGATCTCCCGCAATGTTACTAACCATCCACCCTCCATCTCCTGGATTAACTACATACTGTTATAATATAGTACGAAGAATAGACCGCGTTCAACCGCGTATTCTGACATGTATATCTTGCGTTTTGTGAATTTTTGTGACATTGAAACGCCCTTGTGAGTCGGAGGCTCGTTCAGACTGGTCCCTGACAGTCCCTGGCGCGGAACAGAAAAATATGTGTCCGAAGCGCACGTGCGATTTATTTAAATCTTATCTAAACTTTTGGCAAAAAGCCGATCGATCCTGAAAAAATTTCTAAATGTTGTACTATTATCCCTGCACATCTTGGGCCTGCGCCTCCACGTTCGCCCGTCAATCTACGCCTTCAGGCCTTCTTTCATTGATCAAAGTATTTGCTCGCATGTTACCTTTCATCATCACTTTCTGATTCTATATCACAGTGTGTGGCATTTTAGGTCTTTTGTTACACGATCCATCTACAGATGCTGCACCCGAGATATGCGAAGGCCTCTCCCTTCTACAACACAGAGGCCAAGATGCTTGTGGTGTTGTAACTTGTGGACCCAAAGGTCGATTTTATCAGTGCAAGGCGAATGGGATGGTCCGCGACATCTTCGACGCCACTTCGATTTCAAGGTTGATAGGTGGTATGGGTATCGGCCATGGTACGTTTGTTCGAAAGTTCAAAGTTAGTTGCATCTCACCTTGCCCCATACAGTTCGTTACCCCACTGCAGGCAGCTTCAACAATGCCGAGGCCCAACCATTCTACGTCAATTCGCCCTATGGGATCGTCATGGCACACGTACGTCATATCATAGATCTAACGTCTATTCTGTTTGTTAATTCCTCGATGCAGAATGGAAATTTGGTCAATTCCGACGAGCTAATGACATACATGGATGCGACAGCCCACCGACATATCAACACGGCTTCCGATTCTGAACTCCTTCTCAACATCTTTGCAAACAACCTCCAGCAGACGGGCAAATTCCGTATCAATGAGGACGATATCTTTACCGCCATTGGGGGTATGATGGAGCAAGTCAAGGGCGCGTATGCTTGTGTGGCCATGCTCGCAGGTTTCGGCATCATCGGTTTCAGAGATCCCAACGGCATCCGCCCCCTTGGCATGGCTAGTCGCAAGAGCAGCACTGGCAATGACTATTTGTTCTCAAGCGAGAGCGTCGTCGCCGATGCTTCAGGGTTCAGCGATTGGGAAGATGTGAAACCTGGTGGGTGCCTTGTTTTATTTGCTCAGGTGATAATCTGACGAGTAAGTCCAGGTGAGGCGGTTATCATTACTCGCAACGGCGTATCGCGTCGTCAAGTTGCCAAACCAGCACCCTTCGCGCCGGACATCTTTGAATACGTATACTTTGCGCGTCCAGATTCCGTCCTTGATGGCATTAGTGTATATCGTAGTCGCATGGCCATGGGTGATGCCCTCGCTGACAAGGTTGACGCGGTGCTGAAGGAGAACAACATCAAAGTTGATGTTGTCATTCCCGTAAGTTGACTCGTTGCCCTCAAGGTACTGATGCAGCTATTTATTCCAAATTCCAGGTTCCAGATACCTCCCGAGTGGCAGCGCTCAACCTTGCACAGAAACTCGCTTTACCGTATCGCGAAGGTTTCATCAAAAATCGTTATGTCGGACGAACTTTCATTATGCCTGGCCAGCAAATGAGGTGAGCTTGTTTTGTCCGATATATCATACGGCCCTAACTTTGCAATCAGGAAGAAGAACGTACGGAGAAAATTGAACGCCATGGCCCTCGAATTTGTTGATAAGGTCGTTCTCCTTGTCGATGGTATGCGGATACCTAGATTTCTGAATGAGTTTGCATCTGACACCGTTCCTAATATAGACTCTATTGTCCGCGGCACCACTTCAAAAGAAATCATCCAGATGGCCAAGGATGTTGGCGCGAAGAAAGTCATTGTAGCCAGTTGCGCACCCCCCATCCGATACCCCAATGTATACGGCATCGATATGCCCTCCCGAACCGAGCTCGTTGCTCACGGACGCACCACAGAAGAGATCGCCACTGCCATCGGCGCTGACCTAGTCATCTTCCAAACTCTTCACGACCTCGAAGAGTCTGTACGTCACCTCAATCCCAGCATCTCGAGATTCGACTGCTCAGTCTTCACTGGCGAGTACGTTACGGGTGGCGTATCGGAAGAATATCTCCTTCACCTTGAAAGCCTTCGTGCAGACAATATGCGCACAAAGGCTGTGTTGAAGGGCGCTCCTGGTTCGTTAGAAGGTGCATCACCTACGGAAACAGAAATGCCGGTGGTTCCAGCTGGAAACCCACTCAATGGATCGGACGATACGGTCGGCCTACATAACACATGGAAAGCTACTTAATTAGATCGAATGTAAATAGCTAAATATCTAGTGTATCTAGTTTTCTCAACTGTCTTCAACAGACTTTGGGTTGAACTAACCCATGGCCATGGCCTCGCGATCCTGTTTCAAACGCCTTGGACGGTCGTTTATCATTCTCACCGTCGCTTTGGCGTCATCTGTTGCTGCCTCTGAATCCGCCTGGAATGGTCATATAACCCCAGGGTCCACAACTCCAACCTCTTTCACTCCTTTCTTCGCCCCGCCCGGTACCAAAGCTTATGATTCTTCTTCTCCGCTGATCTTGTATACTGGAAACTGGGAAACGGTCTACTCCTCGAGGTATTTCCATAAATCAATGCAATCGACGGCTGAGGAAGGGGCCACCATCTCGTTCACGTTCAAAGGGACTGGAATCGAATGGTTCGGTGCATGCGATAGGGATCATGGTATCTCATATGTCTCTCTAGCTGGTCATACACACACAGTCGATGCATATTGTGAACATGATTCGCCACTCAAGCAACAGCGCATCTTCTGGAAGTTCGACCTGTCTTACGGTATTCACACGATCAAGATAAAGAATGCAGCGAAAAGGAAGGGCTCTGATAGACCTACGCTATGTGACCTTGATGCTTTCGTCGTCACACGAGGAAGAAAATCTCATGTTCAATCGAATCTTTCCCCGCCCCCTGCAATGGGATCTTTGTTCCTCGAAGCTCAGGCATTCGATTCAAATCCTGCTTCGCAATGGACTCTTTCACAGGAGGGAACAACTGGTGTACATGCTATGCAACTTGTTATTATTTCCTCCAGCCACGCCCTAGTTATAGACAAGGTTGAACATAATCCTCTAACAATATCAGGACATCCCGCCTGGGCTGCCCTCTATAACCTCAATACGCATGCTGTCAGACCTCTTGCTATGGACTCAAACTCTTTCTGTGCTGGAGGTGCTTTTCTTCGAAACGGAACTCTCATCAATGTTGGAGGGAATCCGGTCGTAGAATCTCATACTTCTTCTGCGGACTTTGGAGACGTTGACGGATTACAAGCTATTCGTATTTTCGAACCATGTGACTCCGAGTCTTCTGACGGCTGCAACATGTACGAAAATCATTCTCGAATACGGATGGCAAGCCCGCGATGGTATAATACGGTTCTCCGAATCAACGACGGCAGTGCGATGATTATCGGTGGCTCAAAACGAGGAGGCTGGATTAACAACGCGACAGTCAACAACCCAACAATCGAATACTTCCCTCCGAAAAATATCCATGGGTCGAATGGCCTTCCTATCAATTTAGACTTCCTTGTCCGAACTCTCAACGCAAACCTCTTCCCTGTTGCTTTCTCTTTACCTGATGGCAAAATTTTCATTGCTGCAAATCGAGATGCAATAATATACGACTGGCAGCAGAATACAGAGCGAAGATTGCCGCAGATCCCGAACGGTATTCGAGTCACGTATCCGATGGCAGGAACAGGCCTTCTGCTCCCACTTTCACCGGACAACCAGTACCAAGCGGAAATTCTCCTCTGTGGTGGCTCAAACATACCAGATGATAAAGCCAGCTTTGAAATCTCTTCACAAGATCCAGCGTCTTCGCAGTGCTCAAGGATTGTTTTGACGGACGACGGAATCAACCAGGGATGGACGGTCGAATCGATGCCAGAAGCTCGACATATGCCTGACGCAGTACTCCTTCCAACAGGAGAAGTGCTTATCGTCAATGGCGCTGGAACTGGGATATCGGGTTATGCCAACGTTCGTGATCAGGTCGGAGTGTCTAATGCTGACAATCCTGTCTTCACACCGGTCTTGTACAACCCGTTCGCAAGTACCGGCTCTCGCTTTTCATCTGCAGGACTGCCTTCAAGTTCAATCCCGCGCCTTTACCACAGCGTGGCGACTTTAACACCAGCAGGTAACATCATGATAGCGGGGAGCAATCCCAATTTGGACCGAAGCGAAGTCAAGTATGGGACTGAATATAGAGTGGAGTGGCTGTCTCCGCCTTACATGTCGATGAACCGGCCGGAGATTACGAAGAAAGTTGCGCAGATAGGCTTTGGGGAAGACGTTCAAGTTCAGGTGACGATACCCACAGGCTCAGGAGGCAGCATAAAAGGTAAGCACCTTGTCAAAGTTTGTCGTCCATTCGTGACAAAGTGTTTGGTTCATTCAGTTGCTCTCATGGACCTTGGCTTCGTGACACATGCTACTCATGCCAACACACGCCTAGTCTACCTCAAGTGTTCGATAGCAGGAGACATCCTCACCATCACCGGACCTCCAAACGACGGCGTATACCCTCCAGGCCCAGGATGGATCTATTTGGTGGTCGATGGCGTACCCAGTGTCGGCTTCAAAGTCATGATAGGTGATGGGAGGAGCCCTCCTGTCGACAAGGGAGCCTGGGAGAAGTACGTGCATCGTATCATTATAATAAATCTTGTATTGGACCTCATTAATCCCTCATTCTCAGTCTCCTCAAGAATTCCGCGGCTGACCAGTATGAAGCTTCAAAAAAGATATCGAAAGAGGAAGGTTCTGAGTGAACGTGTTGTGTCGTTATCGATAATATATGTATATACCCGCTAATTGATGCAGTGTTTCTTGCATACCAAGCAACATACGGCCGCGAGAAAGATGTTTGGAAGAATGTTGAAGCATCTCATACAACGTACGGACCCTGGGGTACCTCTGTTAAAGGTCTCGTCCAGAATCTTGATGCCGATCGCAAACTACTTGTCTTGGGTTATTTTTGAAAGGACAGATCTGGAAGACTACGCAGTGTGAGGATTTCTCGTTGAAAAATCCGGGTTTAGGTGTAGGTCAAAGAGTATATACGGCTATCAGTAGAGATCTAATATTACAGAGCACGCTGCTTCATCCGGCTGCTAACGGTGCGTAGGCCAGCATAAACTTTTCCCGGTGGCGAACCAAGGATCAATGAGACGATAGCGTCTCGCGCAATTTTAATGTTTTGGAAAGAGCCCATGATATGTATTTTTCTGCGCTTAGGAGGTTAGAATAGATACTCCTTAGAAGACACTAAGGACGAACGTATCGGCCAGCACAATGCGAGTCCTACTTGCGTTTTCAATTGTGAATTTTGTTTTGCCATCCTGGCCTGCAATACGACCTAACAAGAAATGTAAACGTGCTGCATTTTGAATAATGATGATATGGATTGGCTACCTATCGCTCGGGAAAGATGGTCACCCTGAAGTGTCTTCACATCCTTGATCTCAAACGAATCTAGGTATAGGTCATCGAGACGCAGCAGTGCGATGGCATCCTGAGGCAAAGATGAATATAGATATAATCATCCAAAAAGTAAAATGCTGTACATTGACATCGAAGCCAAGCGCATATGCCTTAACAAAATCTGCACCCTTTTGAAGGGCACCAATATCTTTCGTCTCCTTCGACGTCTAATGTACCGGTTAGCAAGAATATACATAATTAGGAAAATAAATACCCTCGCTTCCACACACCGTCTCTGAACGTTCATCCTGACCTGCAGCCCAAGAATCTCCGTCAATGGTCCAAAAATATTTATCCAGTCTTTTTTCGGGGCTGGCCTGATTTTCGGGTGATTTTTCTGCGGTTTTTGCGTGCAGTTGTTACGTTAGATGATCCTGGAGAGGGAGTGGAGACGACCATGGCTGTGATTTAAGGATGGCTGGTGATTGGGGCAAAATTTGAGTTTTCTTGTGACATGTCACATTGTGACAAACTACTACAGACCACCGTCCTGATTTGACACACCGGCGTCGACAAGCTTTCATGCTTCCTATGTACATCGTCCCAAACTCGATCATTCTCAACGACTCCGTTGGTTCAGCCTGTGAGAGTTTGGCGAGAAGCGCGACATACTCTCATCCAAGAAGTTGAGTGTGTGACCCACATCTACAACGACGACAGGTTGTAGCATGAAACAGTCAACATCTCAACAATGCACTTTTGTACTCTGTGTCCTGGATCCACCAGACTTCCAACGGCGAAAGCAAAATGAATTCCTATGACCTAGGGCAAATGTTTTGTGTTCTAATACGGCTCTCTACGGGATGCACCGACAACACAACCATAACGCAGCACTATTATCACGCAGCAGGAAACAAACCGCGAATTGTTCTTTTTTTCTATGTCCATTCACTTTAGCGAAATCAGCGCCTCAGGAACGCCGAAGATTACTCGAACCCACTTTCTACGATTTATAGGCATGGCATTACCAAGTTAACTTTGTCGACTGTCCGCTATACGAAATGACCTTTCAGTCACTCCCTCTAGGCTCGAATTCGTCTTCCTCTTCCAGAAGTGTGTATATTCCTTGTGCTTATGTTTCAGGATCTGATTTTCTTGTACCAGCTGGTATTCTGGTGCAGTCTGTCATTCATCATGACCGAGCCGTCTTGGAGCCTGGGGATGGCTGGAACCGACCTCAGATGTTATCACCTGTGGCTGAAGTGGACGAGACAAGTATGGAGACCTCCCCGCCAATGTCTTGTGTTGCCCTTACCCCCAAGGAGCCTTCGGCGCCACGACAAACGGTTGAGATCAATGGACCTGCAATCTCAGTTGAACGACTCATTGGCAAAATTTCGCGACGCGCCATCCCTCGTACCAATATACCTCTTGAAATTTCTTCACGACCATCCATCACCGACTTAACATACGCACGCGAAACAAAAGTCTGCAAGAAAGGACAACTTTCAAGTCATGTTGAAATCGTGATCAATTTGCCTGTTGAAAATGATATCAATCCGCCTGTCATGGAGGAGCAGACTTCAAGGGGGCCGGGATTTAGAGAGGTAGTGGTGCCACTGGAGCACGAAGAGCGATATTGGTCAAATCTTTGGTATCGGATTACCTCCATATACCAACGTTTCTTTAATTTCCTCCTCCTCCTGAACCTCCTTGTTCGGATAGGCATAGTGGGAAAGAGTGAAAGAGCGCACATGGTGTAGGACCCGACGATGACGATCATCTACAGTGGGTTTATGATGTATCTATACTTTTGCTCTTTCGAGTCTGACTGTCTCTTCTAGCCAACCCGATCTTGTATAGGATATATCTATCAATCTCAGACGGAAAGGTGACACAGGAAGGCGTCCACCGAGCTATAGTTATGAAGTTTACCAATGAAGTTGCTATAAAGTATAGACTTACTGTACTTCAAGCTTCAAGCTCAAGCGCTCGTGGGTCATCAATTATCGATCAATGGTGATAGGGTGTGCACCGCCACATCGTACAACATTATCAGGGACCACCATCATCTGAAGAAGTCGTGCACCCCAATGCCGATGTGCTGAAAAATAGCGCATGGAAATGCTGAACCTCCTCGGAATTACCCTGTTGGACAGAGAACCCCTTTACCGAGGTGGTTTTACTGATATCTTCCATGCTTTATATCGTGGTGAAGAAGTTGCACTCAAACGCCTAAGAATATTTTCGAACCAACAGCAGGAGCAAAATCAAACTCAACCTCGTATACGCCCTGTAAAATTTTTATACTTGCCTTTTGATCTCAATCTGAAAACGTGTAGAGGCTCGTAGATGAAGCTCGCATCTGGCATCAGCTCAAACATCCCAACGTGCTCCAGTTTCTAGGCGTGGACTCTGAAACGTTCCCTTCAGATGTGTGCATAGTCTCCCCTTGGATGCGATACGGTACTTTGCTCCAATATAGGAAGACGTTTGGTGCCTCAAACATCAACATTGACTTGCGTGTGAGTCCACTCCTCTGTTTAGAAGAACTTTTCTGAAGATAGCATGACAGTTGCTCGAGATCAGCCTTGGAATTGCCTATATTCACTCACAAGGATTGGTGCACGGAGACCTGCGAGGAGTGAGAGTCATCAAACTTGCTTAATCGCCACTGACCCTTCGACAATTAGACCAACATATTGGTCAATTCTGATGGAACTGCTTGTCTCGCTGATTTCGGTTTGACCGACTTCATCGAATCTATAGGAGAAGTTTCTATGTCTTACTATCAAGGTTCGACTCGATGGCTTGCCCCCGAGCTTATACATCCGGACGGGTTTGGAATGAGTATTTTTAAGAAGACTCCCGCCACTGACGTGTATGCATTTGCGTATGTCTGCCTCGAGGTAATTCCCTGCCATTTTTTTTATTTATTGAACATCAATGATTTAATCACGCCATATTGCAGATTTATACCGGTCGCTTACCTTTCGTCGATGTTGCCAATGACGCAGAGGTGATATACCACGTCATACAAGGCATTCGACCGTCTCGCCCTGTGATTCACGATGATCCTGGGGTGCAAATCTCAGACGACCTTTGGGACCTGATAGAACGCTGCTGGGAGGCCCTACCCCATTCCCGGATATCGATTGCCGAGATTGTCGATACTATTAGTGACTGGCATAGATCCTGGGATTGCAACACAATTCTAACGGTTGAGAACGCCGTTGCGCAATGGGTCTTCAGCAATGAAGGCAACTACCTATGCTGGATCGAAAATTCTAGCAAGGCACGGACTACTTACATTTCACGGACCATCGCGAACCTATGTGCAAGAGAGGGGAAGCTGGCCGCGAGCTTTTTCTTTGCTCGGGGTCAGAGCCTGACACAGTTTTTCCCGAAGCTCATAGATCAGATTGCCCGCCACTTCCCTTCATGTGAATCGTTCATCCGAAGAGCTCTTCGCGAGGAACCGGCGCTACTCTCTCCGACCTCTGCTGATGAGTTGCAGACGCTTCTACTGAAAACCATCGTCTACCCAACCATGACTTTAGGCGATACTTTGACCCCGAAGGTCATCGTGGTCGACGCCTTGGACTTATGTGATGACCCTTCCGGTTCAGACTGGCTCACGGTCGAGATTCTTATGCAGGCAATCATCTGGCTAGCCGAGTCGATGCATAGGAATTCCGTTCCCCTGCAGATATTTGTTACTAGCCACCCGGATTTACATAGAATGGCCAAGCTGGGATCCCCTAAATTTGGCCCTGAAACCAGATCTCTGTACTTGCAGACAATTCGGCAAGAAGTCGTCCATTGCACAGCACTTCGCGGACCAATCTAGCGCTCGAGGCACTCTTGCCGCCGTTGTAACATGCTCAGATGGCCACGTTAACCCTCGCACTCTCTTGCCGAGTATAGCATCGCAGCTTGGTAAATCTATGCCAATGCTCAAACCTTCTATACGACAGATCATCGAAGAAGAGAGAGAAATCCTCCTTTCGACTGATGATCTTGTTTTTGGTCGCAAGTTGATCGTAGAACCTTTTCTAACAGGGGACTTCCAGCGGGTCGCAGCGATGTCTATTATTATAGACTGCATTGGCTGGTCTGGCAGTGGTTTTCTACTGGAGACTATCGTTTGGATGGAGAGCGTCTTTCGGTCTCACGCAATACCTCTCCAACTGCTGGTTACAAGCGAACCGGATTTATACCATCAAGCCAATCTTCAATACCCTTCGTTCTTAGACAATGCTATGACCCTTCACCTTCCTCGCGTCGAATCATGGACTACCAACCCCCTTTCACCTGCTCGATCACTTTTCAAAAATCAAGGACAAAAGATATATCAGGTGTGCACTCACAAGAAATGCATAGACGTGCTGCACAAGCTGACATGTCTCACAGAATCTCGTATCCTTTCTTGAAACGAAGATCTCTTCTGATTTTGTTGACGACCAAAGGCACGAATCACACCTTATTATGGGCACGTCGATACTAATCACCAGTACGGTATAGGCTTTGTACAAGCTTTCAGGCATACATGGACCATGTGTCATTACTCGATGGAGTCCAAAGCTTAGTAGAAAGCCATAGATGTCGGTTACAACTTATGCAGGTTCGTCCTACTTGACCCTATCATTTCTAGCATCTCTGATGCCAGGTTGGACCCCAGTGGGCCACACAGATGCAGATAACCGAGCATCCTTTGGTTCGTGAATGTATCCAGGCAGACGAAGATGCAATTGTTGGTGTACTAGAAGGAGCTTTGAACTCTGAAACGGATGTCCAAGACATTCTCGCTCTCAAGGGTGATTCTGCCCATTCTTTCCTCAATCTGCTACAAATCGTAAGTTAATGAGTTTCCGAGCATGATTGTCAAGCTAATGTGCAACCAAACCAAGGTGCTTTCGAAGGGGCAGCTGAATGCCAATGAGAATACTGGTCGAAAGGCCAGACGTTTACTCGTCAAGCTTTCTGAACGATCAGACATCATACCCGCCTCTGTCCTCATTCGTGGCCTGACGTTGATTGATAACCAGCCTGTGTCTGGTGGGGGCTTTGCAGATATCTATCGAGCTATGTATCGTGGTCAAGAGGTAGCATTGAAGCACCTGAGAGTTCGACAGGATCAAGATTCACAGAGGATACGTCGGGTACGCGGCTCTTTAGTTTATACACCCCGTCTCGTTACTTACCCATGTAAAGGCATTTGGCAGAGAGGCATTGGTTTGGCAACAACTCAAGCATCCTAACGTACTTCCTTTCATAGGAATTGACTCTGAAGTGTTTCCTGCTTCGCTTTGTATGGTTTCTCCGTGGATGCGCCACGGGACCATCCTGGACTTGAGAGCAGCTAATGGCGTCTCCAATATCAATGTGGAAAAGCGGGTGGGTTCTTATTCATTGTGAATTAATGTCGGAAGGGCGGGCTCATTTTCTACCAATAGCTCCTCGAAATTGCTGAAGGCCTTGAATATCTTCATTCCGAGGGTGTCGTTCACGGCGATTTGCGCGGTGTAAGTGAGAATATTGCAGCCCCGGCCAGATAATACTAACCATAAGGTAAAGGCAAACATATTGGCCGATAACGATTGGCATGCCGTGCTTTCCGACTTCGGTTTGACGGTATTTGGGGACGCTACCGTTGCGACTCATTCGTCTAATCCTCATGGCTCCGTACGATGGATGTCGCCTGAACTTCTCAATCCCGAGATATTTGACATGGAAAGGTTTATTAAAACACGAGCCAGCGACGTGTATGCATTTGCCTGTGTCTGTCTGGAGGTAAGCTCGATGTAAAAACATTACGATAAATATTTCTGACCTGTTACTAAGCTCTATACCGGGCACCACCCCTTTGTGGAAGCTGCAAATGACGCCGCTGTTATCTATCGCGTTATGATGGGTCTGCGTCCGGCATTACGACTTGCACTTCCAGGAGATGAAACAGAGTTAATAATGCCTGGACACGCAGAAGAAGTTGTCGAATGGTGTTGGAAACATAATCCTGGAGAACGGCCAGACCGCTCAGGACCGGCCTTGTTTATTCAACGCCTCAAGGTTGACTTTCTCCGAGACTCCGAGGGACCCACTTCCTTGTCTATGAACCACCACTGCGTCGAGCAATGCCGACTTACACATTCATTTCAAAAGACCTCTTAAACACTGCATTCCTTCCTGACGAGCCAGAAAAATGGATGGGCTACACTATTAGAACAACATCGAACGTCCTAGGGCCAAAAATAACGTATTTGACGCCCAACTTCCAACACCACCCCTTCGGCGAGGTCCTCCCTGGCGCGATAGATTGGAAGCAAAATACGTTTATTATTGGCACAAAAAGTATCAGATTGGAGAAGCTGAAACGTCGGCCTTGTCAATCCAACAGGTAAGTGATGTGCGCATCGGCGCTTATTTTGGAGGCGATGAATGTGACTTCAATTTCCTAGCGCGCGGGAGTGGTGTTGGTCGGGCGAGCCGTTCTTAGTCAAGTACCGAACTGGATACGACACCTGGGTGGTAAGCGTCCAACCCCGATGGTGGTGGCCATAACTAACACCTGACCCTCAGGCTAAAGCTGGCCATGCCGATGACGCAAAATTCACCCTCCGAAAACGACGAATGTTTAGGGAAGACGACCCCGCGCTCGTTCATTTTTCCTCTAAGCTCGCTTTGGAAAATATGATATTCTTGACCTTGGTCATGATTTACTCGGAAACAAAGCGCCAACTGAGGAAGGTGAGCACCAATGATATACAGTGTACCTTGGTTCAAGATCTGAATGGCCAATGTTGCATCTAGGAGAAAGTCGCGCTCGCTGTTGAGGGAAGATAGATTGTATTCCAGGTTGACATCTCTTGCTCCACACTGTATCATAGCTGTATTGTAAAAACACTCTTGAGGGTCGGATCTTGCATAGCATGGCTCGAAGGAATTATAGATTCGACGCAGAATGTGAAGCGTCAAGATTGATCGTCTGTTGAACAAAACACGCAGAAATCCTGCTCTAGTCAGGATGTAGTCTATAGATAAGGACCGTCGCTTGGTCGCCGGGGTGCTTCGTCGATGACTGTGCGAATCAAATACTCTGCCTCCGCTGAACGAGGCTTCAGGGTGTATGCAAAAGGCACTGGATGGCTGGATCCGAGTCGCATTAATTATTACATGTGCACGGGAACAAATTGGAAATGGGGCAGGCACATACCTGACAGTACCACCTTCAAATTCACAGCGCGGCTCAATCTCAACCCCGTTTTCGTCTTTACCTTTGTTGATCTCAAATACCGACAACATCATGGCGATGGTGATGAACATGTTCGCATTTGCGAAATCTTTTCCGGGGCATGCTCTAAAACAAATAGTACGTACAGTCAGTATTAGCTCAATCTTGAAATGGGTGTTTCGACACCTTCTGCCGAAACCAAACATGTATGTGTTCGGGTCTAGTTCGGGGGTATGACCATCGTTAGATAAGAAACGTTCAGGACGGAATTCTGAGGCATTAGAATACAGCTGTGGGTCACGGGTGATATTCCTTTGTTGGGGGTCAATGCACAATATCAATGTATTACTTGTAGGCGCACCACATGTGAGGAAGAATGATGGAGTCTTTGGGAATGAGATACCCGTTGTAGATGTCGTCTTGAATTGCTCGGTGGGGGATACCTGGGGTATCTTTAGCTATCAAGTGAAACATCAGCTGGCATCTACATAACATGGCTTCGTCTGCGAAAGTATGACACCAGGTACGCATTCTTGACAATTGAAAATCATGCAATCTGATCATCAACGTGGTTTCGTACTTCCCCCCATGGCATCAATCTGAATTTGGCTTTTGCCCAGTGGAGGTGCATACGTTACACTCATTCACTATAAGAGATACCGGGCGGCATGTTCACGTTACCTGTTTCCAATGTCTGACCTGCTGAGGACCTCTGTGCTTGTTGCATCTACCGTGGCCTTCGCACTTTACCTCCGTAAAACACGACGCAGCTTGCCCTATCCCCCAGGACCGACTGGCTATCCTATCATTGGTAATCTGTTGGACATACCTACCGGTTTCCAATGGAAAACATACACAGAATGGGCCAAGAAATTTGGTCAGTAGCTGTATGTTTTCGTGAGAGAAAGTCTCAAACTATGCTCCGTAGGGGATCTCGTCTATATCAATGTTTTGGGGGTACACCTCGTCATCATAAACTCTGAGGAAATTGCAGATGAGCTGGTGGAGAAGAGATCATCCAATTATAACGACAGGCCTAACATCCAAGTCATGAAAATGTATGCCAATATCCTCTACCACGGTCCCATTTATGTGCTCATGGTTTTTTAGGAACGGGTGGGAGGTGAACATGGGGCTTAAACACTACGGAAACGAATGGCGTCGCGACCGACGTGTTCTTCATCAAAGGTTCCGCCGTGAAGCAGCGGCTGAGCTCCATCCACTCGAACTTGCGAAGTCTAGGCAGCTTCTGCAAAATATTCTTCACGACCCGAAAGACTTTGAAGGCCACTTCAAACTGTGGGTATACATCTTATCAGTCATGCAAATTCTCCTGTTGATGTTCTTTTCAAAGATATCCTTCGGCCATCATCTTTTATCTTCTCTATGGTCACGAAGTTCAATCTATGGAAGACCCTCTTGTCAACTTGACATTCGAAACTATATACCTCTTTTCTGGATCCGTTTTTCCTGGAACCAACATCATCAACGTCTTCCCGGCTTGTACGTTCCGTAGCTATTTTCTTCGGCCTTCATCTAACCTCTTCGTGCAAGTACGGCATCTTCCCAAGTGGACTCCGGTCCTCAAGGATGTACATAATCTCTGCGAGAAGAACAAGGTTATGCTAGGCCGAATGCAGAGCATCCCCTTTGACTCTGTGAAGCGACATATGGTTCTTCGGATATCTTATTTCTATTCAGTGATCTCACTCTCGTGAACAGACCCAAGACACAGCGGTTCAATCATGGGTATCCGAATTGCTCGAAAGGAACGCCACGAAAGGAGAGGAAGTTGTTCCCGAAGCGGTAATTAAAGCATTGGGTGCAAGCACCTTTGCTGGTAAGTCTTAAGTCTTTGAGAAGCATATTTAATCTGATGCAATGACTTGATAGCCGCGATGGAGACGGCGAGTGTCTGCTCTGAACTGTCTGGGAGCTGGCGTACTTACCGTACTTCGCTCAATGCAGATGTTGGCGTACATGATGACATACGTTATGGCCATGATCCACTTCCCGGAAGCACAGAGACGCGCACAGGCTGAAATCGACGAGGTTGTTGGAAATGATCGTCTACCAAACTTCGAAGACCGTGCATCTTTGCCCTATGTTGAAGGACTATTCCGAGAACTTTTTAGATGGCATGGGCCGGCTCCTCTTGGCAAGTTCACACCCTCCAGCCTACTGGCTCATGAGGTATTGAGGCCGATTGTCAGGTGTGCCGCATTCCACGGTTGATGATGATATTTACAATGGCTATCTTATTCCCAAGGGTGCGTGCCATGCAGTAGATTGTTATCTTTATATTTCTGATGACCAGTGCAACAGGCTCAATTATTATCATGAACCAGTGGTACGCATGCCCATACTGGCAAGATATCTCTCACTTACACTTTCTAGGGCCATGTGGCGAGACGAACGTGTCTATTCTGAGCCAAATCAATTCCGCCCCGAAAGATTCCTTAAAGCGGATGGTACGGTGAACGACAAGTTTCCTCCAACGTTTGGGTTCGGCAGACGGTATGTCTCTTCTCTGCCGGCTATTTACAAGACTCAAATGATCTGGCAGCGCATGTGTTGGCAAGTCCATGGCAGATGCAAGCATATGGATAGCCTTGGTGTCTATGCTATCTGTTTTCAACATCACAAAGGCGAAAGATGCTTCAGGGAATGACATCGAAGTTCCCGAAAAATATGGGGATGGTATTGTCAGGTAAGATTCTAAAGCTTCTCATCAACTTGGATGCCTCATCACAATATCATTTTCTTGATAACAGTCAACCACTGCCATTTGAGTGTTCTATCACTCCACGGTCGAAAGCAGCGGAGCGTCTGATCATTGATAATCCACCAATGAAGCTAGACAGTAATCCAATGATCTATGATTGATGCGCATGCATCACATTTTATTCCTACCTTGTACCAGATTGACGTCAGTCAGCCGTTCAGAGGTGTAAAGTAATGCCTTTCCGTGCAATTGTGTCGACTGAATTTTATGCTCACATTCAAGGAGAAAATCACTATATCCTGTCCTGAGGGAAAGAAATTGATCCTTATTAATAAGCTATACACGACCACTGTACACCCACGTTCCATTAGCGATGAATGAGCTCCAAAGTGATAGGACAGACATTCGAACTTGGCAGTCATCCGAATCTTCAGATATCTCCGTTTCTCAAGTTCTGAATGATCATAGCTCAGGTCCCGGTGAGTTGATAACATGCGCTCAATCGCAGCCGTTGCTCTTGCCCTCTCTTGTCACGCTTAATTCATCAATGGGATTTACAGCCTTCTTTGGCACCGAGTTAGGTATGATTCTGGACTTTGGAACTTTTTGAGCACATGGACAACTGATAGATTCAAGCAGCGGAAGCCGTCCAGTGCCGGACCTTGCTAAGCATAATTTGCCATGTCACCCGCACGTCTACACACGATGAAGTTGCCCACCTGAAGGATCCTTACATTCCGGATCCTGGGTATTTCGATATAGAAAACCAGCTCGCCTTCATGCGACACAGTCGGTCTTGCTGCTTGAGCTCGAGGGCCTAAAGCACATTTATTCCGCGATTCCGAAAAGTACGTGCGCGCAACAAAATAGTTTCCGAAGAACGTTTTATTCTGATTTATCTATCCATGTAAGTTTTTTGTAACATTCGCGTCTATTGGCCTTTGCAGGTACATCCTCTTCGTGCTCAAATGGCGGTAGGGGGGTAATAAGGAGGTACTACTCCTTTACCGGTGGGTATAACAACTTCAATACATAGGCTCGCTTCAACTACACCTCTTTATCTCCTCCTGCCGACGCCAGAGAAGCATTCACGTCATGTGGGCCGCCTGTCCATCCTTCAGGAAAGTAGGTAATCTAGCACTAGGCCGGATTCAATGACGGCGCCAAAGTAGAACCCATTAATCTCGAACTAAAGAAAAGAAAAGGTAAGGTCAGCTGTCAAGACGGTGCAAGGATACGATGCCACACGAACTGTTCGCCAACAGCTCTTTGGAGAATCGACGTCAACAGAGTACAACTGCCAAGCCAGGTGGAGAGAGCCGCATAACACTGACAGAATAAGGAAGGAAACGCCTTGATTGTTCATGATGCCAGAGAACGTTAGTGCGGACATGAAAATGGCCCCGAATATAGCTAGAATCCGCTTTACACGAGATCCAAAAAGCAATGCCGTGGATTTGACGCCCGCCTTTACGTCGTCTTTCTTATCCTGGCATGCGTAGATGGTGTCTGAAATACACATTGAGAAAACATCCCGAACTAAGCGAAATATTACTTACCATACCATAACGTCCAACTACGGTTAAATAGTGTGATCAGCATGTTAGCGGGGGTGCTGAACCGAAAGATATACGCACAAAAAACAACCGGCACTTAAGACCAGGGAATTGAGTGGAATCGTAGCTGTGGTAGTGGCCCATGCCATGGAGATGCCAATATTAATAGCAATTCCTGAATGAATCCGTCATGTCCAGTTTTCTCAGGGAATCAAAGACAACTAAAATCATACCTAGCCATGCTTGAGGCCAATATGTGATTCGTTTCATGAAGGGATAAATCCCCGTCAGAGGAAACAAAGCTAACAGACCAACATTCCATCTGAAATCAAGTCAATCACCTAAAGTCAAGCAAAGTTGATGATACGTACGCAACACGGTTGACGTCCCAAATCATAGCAATCAATATGACAAGATGTGTGCAGAGAAATAATGAGGCTCCAAGGACCGATATTCGTCCAGAGGCAAGAGGCCGCTGTTTTGTGCGCTCTATGCACGGATAACAGTCAATTGGAAGACCATGATACTCGTACGAGGGCTATATTCTTACCAACTTGGGCGTCGAAATTTCTATCAAGGATATCATTCCACACACACCCAGCACCTGTAAATGTATGAGGTTACGTGTGATGATCATTGGAAGAGACAAACTTGAATAAATCATGTAAGTTATGAGAAGCCTTTCTCAGGCCAGGACGCTCACCTGTGTGACAAAAACGCGCCAATGAATCCAATAATCATCAGAGAGCAAAGGTTAACAAGAGGCAATGAAACGGTGCGTGCAGACATCGTCAATGCCCAAGCTTTCAAGAAAACGTCAATATCGACGGGAGATAACTTCACAAATGCCTGGTAAATCTTACCGAACGGCCAAAATACAACCATTGAACCTGCGAAGTACTTTATCCGAGTAAGCTGGATCTATAAGAAGATGAATGGTCAAGATTTGTCGGGTGGACAAGCATGTAATGTAGTACCCATGATTCAAGGTGACAGTCCAAGAGGATTCTGTTGAGGAAACTCATGCTGGAGGGAGAAGACATGGTTGTGGTGAAACGTG
>JABAJT010019512.1:0-12539 GCA_018850275.1 Tephrocybe sp. 9174TJB | reverse complement strand
CGATCGACCTTTGTGAATAATTTAAACGTCATTAAAAATGCGCGATTAAACGAGGTATCTAGAAAGATCAGATGGGATTGAGGGACAACTCCTCGGAATGGTGTATGAGGTACACGTACCAACATTCTCGTGGGCTGTTAGGCGCTCCACCAGAGCTGAGAGTGTTCCGCCTCTTACCGAATTGTCGGGATCAATTTGAATCTCTCCGGGGTTGTAGTTCGGGCGAAGGTACTGTGGTTTGAGATCGGCGGCAACTTTCCGAGCGTAGTCATCCCCTAAAATACGTTCAAGTTTTCCTGTTGATCGTGGGGGTGACTTCACCGCTTCAATAGCTTGGGATGAAGGAAATCAGAACAGCTCAAACGTAGTCGTTAACAACTCACTATCATCATCATCATCGAGCTCTCGAGGAGGTTCTCTAGTATCCGGTATAACTTCCCACTCCCGTTCGTCCTGTGAAAGGATGGCCAGGTCTTGCTCAGTTACTAGTGGAGTGCTTATCATCTGCTCTGTCTCTTTGAGTGCAGACATTTTCGGGGAAAAGACCCTAGCGTCGATCTCGGATGATTTCTCGAAAGCCAGTTCCATGTTGATCAAGTCAGCGTCTTGCTCTTTGTCGGCTGTAGGGGTAGACAAAAGTTGGCCACTCGATCGAGATGTCCGCCATTCAGCAGTTCCGTAATAATCGCCTGAAGCCATACGAGCCTGTTCATGCCCGAGTGATAGGAGGTTGACGAGCGAGTCCAATAATATAGACGTGTTGGTACTTAGAGATGATGATATTTGGTTGAGGCGTTTCAAGGCATGGATCTGCTGCTGACGATATTGCGGGGCTGAGGGTATTGACTGTAATGCAAGCAAGAAAATCGCAATGTCGTCGTACATAGCCTGAACAACAGCCTCGAGGGTTCGAACAAGATTTCGCCCAGTGACGACTGTTTGGCCATAGGCACTGTTTGCCGCATTACCATCTTGTTGTAATTCGTCGATATCGACATGCCGGGCGACATGGACGTCAGACACATATGCCAACATGGAGGAAACTTGCGACACAAGTTCCTGACCACAGGGCCGAAGTTGCTCAACTACACGGTGGTCATCGGTTAGATTCTGACAGAGATGACCCACGGCATTCATACCTGATACAAACGATTGTATTTCCCTTAACAAATATTGAAACTGGACGTCTAAGTCATTTAAGCGTCGCCGGAGCTCGGAAATCACTGAAGGCCCTAATATCCTCTGAGACTCGAATGGATGACTGCCCAACTGGACCCATCCGAATCCTTTCCAACGACCAGCAGCGCCCGCGCCTATGAGGCCTGGTCCAATGTCTACAGAGCTGAAGACCCCCCGTAACCGCTTTGGCTGCTTCTGGGTTTGCGAGTCCAACTTGGGTTCAGCTTGGCGAGTTACCTCAAGTACGAATGTCTTCACGTCGTGCAGGAGCACCTCGGCATCGGACCGTATCTGAGACATGGTGGACGCTCTCATTGAACGTGAATAATGCTGAATAGAGCGCGCAGAAAAAGCTAAGCGGGATAGGGAGGCAATAACTGTTCTTTGAGCGATATTGAGAGCTGATTTAGAAGATGGAGCTGGACGTGGTAAGAAGGCGGAGGGCATTGGGTGAGTTGGGACACCGAATATATAGACAAGATTTCGAACTGATAGGATTACATTACCCACCAACTTGCTGGGAGTCTGATCCTCGCCTTTGCGTGGTTCACTGGTGAGTTGGACGCTAGCAATGACGGCCTCAATCGCAGATCTTGCCACGGATGCAAATTCGGTGATAGGGTCGGGTGGACTTGGCACAATGGTTACATGTAGTTTTTGAACGACGGCCTCTATATTTTTGTGATCGATAGTGGGATGCGCCGTGACTGTATCGGTTCGTTGGGTGTCCGTCTTTGTGGACTTCTTTGATTGAACATGATTATGGGTGGGCTCCGAGTCCAGTCCGTAGTGTGGGATGACTGGGTCTCCCGAGTTCTTGGTGCGATGTTTATGCTGCTCATCCGGAACTTTTGGTTGAGCTTGGAAAGAGGGCGAAGGTTGGGGGGAAGTGCGTTCTGGGTCACGGGGCTTCGTCCATCGAATCTGTCCATCGACCTTGTTGTAATAGTAATATGACAGTCCATCATCATGTAGTCGTTTGACCCATGGTTCAGGAACTCCCGTGCGGGGAGGAACGCCAAACCCAGCCTTACTCTTCCCCGCATTCTGTGGCTCGGGTGGCTTGATCTTGTTTGCTGCGCCGCCGCTCTCTCCAGAGCGCAAGAGTACTTGTGCACGAGGCGATAATCCTCCAATATCAACATCGGCTACCTCATGAGGTATTTCCCGCGAATGTTGGCCCGTCTGAGTATTCTTGTAAAATATCTATACATTTCGTCAACCTCTGCAAAATGAGCATAGATCAATGTGAAGCTTATACCTGCCCTTCAGGTGTCACCTGCGGCATCCAGAAGTCGTTTAACTGAGGCGTCCCTGATTGCTTTTTCCGTGTAGCATCTGTGTATTGCGCTGATTTAGGTGATATTGCATGAGAGAGGTCGAGGGTCTCCGGGCCAGAGGAATCGGATGACGAAATCAATCGTTCCGCTTCCTCGTCCGAGATGAGTTCTACATAATTGTGTGGGAACCAACCGCGTTCGTCCCCCAGGATGCCGTCCCACCAACCAGACGGCTCTTGGTTGAATACTTCGATAATATCACCAGGTTTAAATGAAAGCCCTGATGCATCTTGGGCCTTATACTGGTACAGCGCACGGCAAAATGAGGTGAGAATCTCCTCATCTTCTTCAAGGGCTTCTGATTGAGATCCTTTGGCCAAAGGAGAGGAGTTTGTCATGCTGAGGTGCAGTATGGAGAGGAAGGGATCGATGGTGGTGAAAGAGAGATGACCAACTCAGGTGGCAGTGGCATAGGTATGGGAGAAGGAGAAGATCAGATGGCACAGTGTAATGTTAGTGTCAACTCGCATTGGTTAGACACAAGTAACGGCCAATCCGGATCACTGAAAGCTATGACTAGAATGCCATATGCAAGGGGGAAATATGATGTCGGCCAGTCATGCGTATCCCTTGACCACGACTGGCGGAGTTAACACTTTCAAGTTGTCTGACATTTAGGGATTAAGCAAAGATGAGTGACTTGATAAAATGACGTGAAACTGGATCGGATTATGCTGATTAACAAAGGACGCAACTGCCTTGAGCCCTATGCCTGTTTTGAAACTGTCCATCTGCCAACCCAATAATAACAGTTCGCCTTGCGGAGGGCTAAGGCCTCAACATCCAGGTCACCGACTTTCATGGTGCCCCTCCACGTCGCTTCTTCGGGGCAAGCAAGCACCTCTTCGAATGTAAGGCCAGCATCCTGCCCTTTCCGTAGGAAATCGTCGCAGACATCTCGGTGAGTATATTTCCCAGCCTAAGGACGGTTATTATCATGAAAATGTAAGTTATAGAAAGAGACATACAGAAACGTGCACTCTAGAGTCCTTTGAACGTGACAGGAGGGTTTGTATCGAAGAAATCAATACATCGTGGGACCCGTGGAAATGGAGAAGATCGGAGAGAATGACGTGGTCATATCCTAGGTTATCAGTGGCCGAGTGTTGTAGCAGTTTGCTGAATCACCATCAGCACAGGGCAAAAAAGTGAGGATGTATGGAGAAGCACACAGCAAAACACTGATGTCCTTTCCCCACTCATAGCCGACACATTCAATACGACAACCAGGTTGAAAATGTTGCCTGTTATTGGCTAAGTTTTTCTTAAGGTTTCCAAGGATATTTTCATCAGGATAGTCCGTAACCACCACTAGTGCCGGATGGTTGGCTATCGTCGCAAGGAGCAGTGAAGGTAGGCCCGAGCCTGCGCCGAGTTCGACAACTATACTATCAGTGAGTTTCCTTGGTAAACGTCTATCATATCTCGCACTCACCCGTCGATTCATGGTGAACAGGAAACAAACCTCTTTCAATCCTCTCCGCAAAGTACAACGCAGGCGAAAAGAGATGATCTGCCAGGAGGGTGTTTGCCTTGGAGCAGTTATTGGATTCAGGCGATTATTCGCGAAAAGATATGACTGGCGATCGCACTTTGCCTTCCTGTTCGATGCCATTTAGAGCCAAAAGTCTAATGGCTGAGCGAGACTTACTTTGGAAGCGATCTGGAGACTCAGAGGCCCGTAGTTCACGACAGTATCGTCGACAACCGGCTTCCCTCCAAGGAATGCGAGCGACTCGTTCAAAATGTCTTCAGGGCAATCGTCGTTCATGATTGTGGTGGTCAGAGGTCTGCGTCGTCCGATGTCGTTTTTCACTCAGACGTCCAAACAAGGACCAACACCTGGGGAGAAGAGAATCGAATGCCTGGGAGAACGACCAAGGGACTGGGATAGCCATGTCGGATAGCCATCGGTTAGCCACATTGTCCTCTGCAACTGTGGCCTGGTGGGTTGATAGAAGGGTAAGATGGATGCCGACGTACAATGCACAATGCCGTAACATGTTGCCAATTGCAAGGACTGTTTATTAATGCTCCCGTGCATGGTGTGCTAATCCCAGCCGATTCTCCCTTCCTAAATGCAAATACACTGAGCCAGGCTAGAGTTTGGAGGCTCTATTGGCTATCTTTTGTGTGAATAAATCGCGGTCAAACTCATAATTGTAACGTTAACAGAACACGTCCCGGTGTCAATGATCCCGTCTTTGATGTCGACCAAACATGGATCAACGCGTCACATTTACAGTCACCACCTGAACCAGCACATTTCATTGCATCCGCTATGGCGCCCCAGAAAGCCAATACGGAAACCAAACAAAAAAGCCTCATGTCTTGGTTTTCTAAAGGTCCTAACCCTACGCCTACGCCGAAGACGAAAAATAACGGAGTGAAAAGTGCGAGATCGGTGGCCGCGCTTTCCAACGACGCGTCGATGTCCCAGCCGTCGTCTCAAGAGCCTCACACGCCGGCGTCGAAATCTTCCAATATGCGCGCGCTGAATTCATCTGTTATGGCCAGTTCGACATCGTCACGCGGCCACAGTACACCCCCGACAAGTGACCCAATCGATGTTGACATGGCGTCTGAAGAAGAGGATGCGCATCCTGTTCAGAAGCCGGTGCGTACGTTTTTTATACTCATGATACCAAGTACTCAATTCACCTTAGGGACAACGTAAAAGAAAAGTCATGTTGGTGGACTCAGATGAGGATGTTTCTATGAGCAAGCAAAAGTCATCCCTGCCGAATTCGTCGCCAGTCGCAAAGGGTGAGAGGACACCACGGTTCAATGTGACTTAGAGTGTGACTTACAGTCTTTTAAATAGCCGCAGCTAAGAAACAACGCATCGCGAAGGCTCGCACAGACGACGAAGGCGGCGGCAAGGATGAGGACGGAGATTCTGAAGTCGTTTCATCTTTCTCCCAGAGGCTGACTACCTTTAAGAAATCCCCCGTTAAACGCGGTATATGCACTCAGTATATGTGTCGCTCTATTACTCAGTACTCATTACTTGCAATAGCGCGCAAGTCACGCTCGAACGCGTCCGACGACGACGACGACTTCATTGTTCCTGACTCGGACGACGATGCAAAATCAGTCAAATCTTCAGCTTCGCGTTCTTCTGTGTCCTCGAGACGCTCCGTGGTCTCATCTGAGGATGAGTTTAGTGATGAAGACGACGAAGATGACACGAAGTCCAAATCCAAGTCTAAAGCGAAGTTATCTGCAAAGAAAGCTCCCACAGGAAAGAAGGCCTCCGGCTCAACTGACATTGCAGCCTCTTCTGGCTCTGGGATATTCCTTACTGCCGCAGAGAGACGCGAGCAAGGAAAGAAGGAAGAGAAGAAGGCTGCGGAAAGCCCTTACTCGTTCCTGGAAGATATCAAGGATGTACGGATGCCTCATGGGCCTTGAATGGGAGCTGATATAGTTTTCTTGGGCAGAAAGAGGGCCGTCGACCTGGAGAGCCTAATTATGATCCTCGGACTCTATTTGTGCCCAAGTCGGCATGGGCAGAGTTCACGCCGTTCGAAAAACAGGTGAGTTTGCTATTTGCTCGATGATTATATCTTTGCCTGATCCTTTTAATCCAGTTTTGGGAGGTTCGTGTTTGTTTCCGTGGTTCTAAACATCAAATGCTTAGAGGGACGTAGATCAAACAGAACCACTATGACACAGTAAGTCCTTCCTTCCGACCGCCGTTTACGCCGCGACCTTGAACATCGCCTGTAGATTCTGTTCTTCCAGAAAGGGTAATGTGTTCTATTTTCTACCCCTTTCAATGTGTCACTTGCTCATATGCTACTGTCAGTAAATTCCTAGAAGTAAGCAACACATTTTCCACGTTCATTCATCCCTCTCATCTTCCAATTTAGCTATACGAAGACGATGCCCGCATTGGACACCAAGAATTTGACTTGAAGCTCACATCGCGTGTCAAGATGTCCATGGTTGGTGCTTATATCTAAGCGTTCGAACAGGATCTTAAGTATGACGAAATTAGGTTGGTGTCCCTGAGATGTCCTTCAACTTCTGGGCTGCGTGAGTGAAGCCTGTCTTCTATCGTGGAATGAGTGAGATTAATTCAGTACGCATTATGACACAGGAAGTTTCTTGGAAAGGGTACGCGACTCCCAGCTCAATCATCGCTCAATACACTCACTTGCATAACAGGGTACAAAGTCGGACGCGTTGATCAAGCAGAAACAGCTCTTGGAGCCGAAATGCGAATGGCTGCCGACAAGTCCCAGGGGAAGGTCAGTAAGGATAAAGGCAAGGATAAAATTGTTAGACGGTAGGCGCTTCATCATTGAACTTTGTCCTCTAACACCTGACAACTATGCTAGCGAACTGAATAAAGTCTATACAAACGGGACTCTTGTCGACGCCGAGTTGCTCACCGACGAACAGGCGGGACATTGCATCTCTATCTATGAAGAGGATTCTCAAGAGACCTCAGAGAACAATAAGTTCGGCGTCTGCATTTTGGACTGCTCCACTTCGCAGTTCGATATGAGTGCATTTGAGGACGACGTGTGCCGCACGAAACTCGAGACCCTAATGCGGCAGTTACGCCCCAAGGAACTGCTCTTCGTCAAAGTACATTTGTCATCTGGTTTTTTTTTAAGACTTCTTACTAACGACGGTGTAGGGCAACCTATCGGTTGCGACTACTCGTTTATTGAAAGCTGTCCTTCCAGCTGCATGTCTCTGGACCGGGTTGCGCACTGTAGAGGGATTTGGATATGATGAAACTTTACAAGAAGTTCGATCAATGTACCCGGAAGAAGATGGTGATGAGACCATGGCTGGTCAGGATGAGGAGAATGACCTACCGAATAGCGTACCGGAGCCCATCAGAGTCATGGTTAGCTCTCAAAATCAGAACGCTATCAAAGCATTGGGGTCCATGATCTGGTTCGTCTTGTGGTTGGTTTTGAATGGGGACTTGCGCTCATAATTCCACAGGTATCTTCGACAGCTGAATATCGATAAAGACATCTTGAGTATGAAGAACTTCAATGTATACGATCCTATGAAGAAAGGGCAGGGTCTTACCTTGGACGGGCAAACTTTGGCTCACATTGAGGTATTCATGACTTTCCCTTGCTGTTTCCTACGTAAGAAGTTTACGACGGTGACTACAGGTACTGCTGAATAACGAAGGGACCGAGGAAG
The DNA here is from genome assembly GCA_018850275.1 of Tephrocybe sp. 9174TJB. Taxonomy (NCBI): domain Eukaryota; kingdom Fungi; phylum Basidiomycota; class Agaricomycetes; order Agaricales; family Lyophyllaceae; genus Tephrocybe; species Tephrocybe sp. 9174TJB. The sequence goes on along the minus strand of JABAJT010019512.1, from coordinate 4,842 downwards.
GCTCGCTTTTACAGTTGCTAGGCCGGTGTGTCACACCATTTGGTACGTCCACTGTTTATTGCTGCTTACAGTGATCTGACGATCATTCAGGCAAACGACTTTTCCGTATCTGGTTATGCAATCCTCTGCGTCAGATTTCTGACATTGATGCAAGGTATTATTCCCGACCTTTATAGAGATATGGAGCTGACCAACCGGATTGTCTCTGAAGACTTGATGCTGTGCAAGACCTCATTGATCACCAAACTTTCGAAACAAAATTCATGGAGCTTGCAAAAGGCTTACCAGACCTTGAACGCATTGTATCCCGTATCCATGCCAAGAACTGTAAGGTCAGAGACTTTGTGAAGGTTTTGGGTGTATGTTGGCTCCTATTTATTATTGCAACTTTCATTTCGCTGAATGTAACCCTCGCAGGCTTTCAGGAAGCTCAGTATAGGTCTCAGTCAGCTCGGGGATGCCTCGGAATCTTTCAAGTCAAAAACGATTTTTGGTCTGCTACGCAGTGCTCCAGATCTGCTGCCTCACATCAAAAATGTAGAGAGCCTTTATGTCAAGCCATCGTCAGATAAAGGTAAATCCCCCCTTCACCCATAAGTTTTACTCTACTGACACTACAGCCAAAGACGATGAACTTATTCCTCGAGAGGGCAAAGACGAAGCTTATGATGAGGTTATGTCAGAGATTACTGGCCTAGAAGAGGAGCTCGACAAAGACTTGGCAAAATTGGAGAAAAAACTCGGGTATAGTGATTTCATATTTTCTTAGTGTGCCGTGGGTTTGAATATTCTATCCTGGTAGCTGCAAATTATCGTATTGGCATAGTGCTCAAGGCAACAAGGTACGACTTGAACTACCTAATATGCTGCTCACGGCTGATATATTATCTAGGAAATCTATCTCGTGGAGACGGCGGCTGGTCAAAAGGGAATACCAGATGACTGGACTAAAAGTTCTGCTACTAAAGTACGCACGCCGACATTAGAATTCTTGCACCATCTATCAGGCTCTCATTGAGTTTTTGTCAGGCTAAATCACGATGGGTCGTTCGATCTCTTCAAACGAAAGTACGACAACTAAAGGAAGCACGCGAAAATCGAAATACTGCCATCAAGGCCTTCAAGTTCCATCTGTTCGCAGAATTCGATGCCGATCGGGCAGTGTGGTTGCGAATTATTAAGGTCTTCGCCGAACTAGACTGTCTATTTAGTTTGGCAAAGTCTTCAGTGGCCATTGGCGAACCTGCCTGCCGTCCGGAGTTTGTCGAGGGTGACTCAGCATGGGTGGATTTTGAGGAATTGAGGCACCCGACATTATCGTTGACAAGCTCGAAGTCTTTCATCCCCAATGATGTGAAACTAGGGAACGATGTGGGCAAGATTGTTTTGCTAACGGGTAAGTTGTTCGATTGAGACAATGCAAAAAATACTGATAATGTTATAGGCCCTAACATGGCGTAAGAATTTCATTTCTACTCGCTCTTTATGTACTTAAAAGATTTGCTCAGAGGAAAGTCGACCCTCATGCGAATGACTGCCACTGGCATCGTATGTTTCTTCCGCTTGACTTCTCGTCACACAGTTTCCCACAATTGCGTCTCTTAGATCATGGCACAGCTAGGCATGCTGGTACCTGCTTCACGAGCGCGGTTAGTGAAAACCTGACATCGCCAGCCCCAACTCTGTTTCTGACTTGCTGAGTAGTCTATGCCCAGTTGACTCTATTATCACTCGAATGGGTGCATACGACAACATGTTCTCTAATGCCAGCACGTTCAAAGTCGAACTGGATGAATGGTATTTTCTTTTCTACGCACACGTGTTCATGTTTCTCAGTGATTTTATAGCTGTAAAATCCTGCGCGATGCCACCTCTCAGTCACTGGTCATCCTTGACGGTAACAATCACTTCGCTGTACAATGCTTGCCTCTTAACATCTTGTTTTCCCTCCAGAACTCGGTCGGGGAACATCAACATATGTATGGCAATTTTTCGTACTTTTGCATAATTATTTTAACTTCTCATCTCATTAGGACGGTATGGCCATTGCCGGAGCAGTTCTTCATCAACTTGCAACACACACCCTACCGCTGTCGTTTTTCGCTACTCATTATGGTTCTCTTACGGACGATTTCGCATACCATCCCAACATCCGCAATATGCACATGTCCACCATGGTCGACGAGGGAAAGCGCGACGTACGCTTCTTTACCCACAGAGTACCTTTTCACTGGTCTGACTATATATCAAACATAGCTCGTATTTCTGTTCAAACTCATCGATGGTGCGGCTACATCGTCCTTTGGAACCCATGTTGCAAACATCGCTGGTGTCCCTCTACCTGTGGTAGAACGAGCAGATGTCATTTCCAAAAACTTCGCGCAACAGTTCAAGGAACGTATGCAAGTCAAAAAGATGCAGAACCGCGGAAGGCTGCCGATTGATGCTCAAGCTGACTTCGCATACTTGTACAAGGTCGCGACTGGTCTGCTTCCCCTACCTGATGACCTCGTTAAGCGAAGAGAGGTGATTGCTGGACTGAAACAAACAGTTCGGCGATATGTCAAGGAATGAGCTTATATATCGTCCCTAATTCGATTGTGCTCTCTCATCATGCTATTGCTGTTGCTTTGATACCTTGCTCGATGCAGACTGTTTAATGGGCCGCATGTTCTATTTGTACAATATATCCTACCGACGTTTCCTACCAACGTAATTATATCACGCTAAATATACCTCGTGTGTTCAGACTCGTTGTCATTGTGACTTGCCTTGGAAAGGTGGCAGCTGACGCGAGCACCGAGTCGTGACCCGTCGAACTCGTGAAGCCGAAAACTCCCCTTTTGTCTGAGGTGTCGAACGTTCCTTGTTGGCCAGCAGAGGAGATACCCGTGTAGATTCAGGGAAGAATGTGTCAACCAGAAAACAAGGCAGTTATCCAATATGGACCTACAGACACCCACAGCTTTCCACCCTGACGCCATAATAATATTTTGATGGGCCTGACTCTGCCTGACTCATCTCCTCTCATCTCGTTTCCCTCTACTTCTGCATGGGTTGCAGCCAGGTTGCAGCAGAATGTTTCCCAATCCTTATAGACATTTCCCTATACTGGTCGCAAATCGACTCTTTCAGACGCGGTTGGTCGAACCGTCGAAGTTGAAAAAAGTACAATGTCATAACACCCCATGAAACCATTCGGATGCCGTAAACAAGGTCCTACATGCCAACCGAACCGTGACATGAGCACAAGGTATATAATGCTGGCATATACAGCCTTGGCACAAGCTCGGCGCATTTACCTCCAACTCCAAACCCCCACAACATACCGACCGTCCTAGAACCAACAATAATGTGGACCCGCAATAAAGCTAAGGCTTTCAAAGAGCATGGCTATCTGGTGGAAGTTTCATCATCTGAGACCGGACAAGGAACCCACACCCGATGGTTCTATCCTCCCGATTCTGCGTCCAATATTGAGGTCACTAGAACCACTGGTGATGCACTGCAGCCTACTCCTAGCACGGCATCTCAGTCTCTGAAATTCCAGCCCACCGCCATATCCTCATCCACATCGACCTTGTGCATCCCTTCGGAGCCTTCTCCTGATCACGAGCCAGCTATACAAGACGCCATTACCTCTCAGCCAACTCTCCTAGGATCCGAAGCTGCTATCACCAGTGAATCTAGTGGATGGCAGCGTCGTGTGCTGTCCCAGGAGTCTCCCGAGAACTTCGAAACAAAGATGGAAAAGATGCTCGAGGCAATAAGGGACCGTGAGCTGGAGGTACTCCTCAGGAATCACGCACTCTACGGTCGTATCGATCCTCGCTTTGAAATTGACTCAGGCACTGATTCTGATTCACTATACGCAAGCTCGGAATCTGATGACCATGATTCCCCTGCCGGGGTCTCCAACCATGTACCCAGTGACATTGACTATATTCGCGTACGCACAGAGGAGGCGGAAGACACGGATCCCTCCCCTCCAACATTAACTTCCACGGCAGGCCGTTCATTGAAACGGGCACGGTCTCTATCACGCACCGATACCGAGATTGACGACCTCTCCACCGACTTCCGGGGCCCTTCGACCCCAGCTGATAACGGGAATCAAATTTATAGACCACAAGGCTATCAAGTGAAGGGAATGTGAACATATAATTGAATTCCTATTGACGCAAACTGGATGAGTTCCACGGCGCTCTGATGACAAGTACTTCCCGGGTATTCCATATATCAAGAACGGACACTGCACATGACATCAATCCCCATTGTACGATGATGAGAAGTTGGAGAAAACTGCCGCTTCATAGGCTTATTGACTTGATGTATGCGACTTTTACATTTTGAACCTTGGTTTTTCTTAATGGGGCTATTCCGCTGTTATTTTCGAAGTCGAAGGTTCAATGGGAGATGGAGCTTCCACTGGTCTATATATCTCGATTAAGTGGACACTGCCATCAGGGTAGCGGGCTTGGTATGTGGCGCTAACATAGCTTTATGAGCGCCACAACATGCCTACGTCATGGAAATATATAGGAGATTTGTCTATATTCGTACATGACCCACTTGAATCCCGGGGCCAAAACACATAAAGCTAGCTCGTTTTCTCGAACTTGCCCATATTCTCCTGACCACCCACCATCATCATCACACTACAAACCAACTCCTATCTTGAATTACAACCATGCAAACCACTGTCATCTTCATCGAGCAACGTCCTCCCTTCATCTTCCTGCTCGTCTCCAGAATTCCCACCTATGCGTACTTCCTCATCGTAAGTCCCACCAACTTCGAAACCGACTCCCTTCTTACTGATTCGCTTTACAGAGTATCTTG
>JABAJT010019511.1:11736-26329 GCA_018850275.1 Tephrocybe sp. 9174TJB | reverse complement strand
GGTGAAATGGACAGTCAGTCACGGCCACCGCTCGCTGTTATGTTGCTAGCTTCGATTTCCGGGCAATCCTTTCTATCCGTGCAGCATGCTGTCCAGTGAGTTCATGAGGACCCAAGTATCACTGGCATCTGACATTGTGCACAGCGCCAGATGTCATGGTTACCTCTCCGTGTTGCAGAGCGACGTTTCTCCGCGTCCTATTTCCACATCCACTGCAGAAGAAACACTCCCAACTGGAAAATATTGACACCAGAATATCGTTTCAAAGCACGCATTCTTTACATTGGACACAAATTCACCCTCCTTCTTTGGGGCCTCGCCCACAGACATGAAGAAATACTTCGCGGTCTGGTCATTTTGACAGATTTGTTACGTCATGCAAGCACGCTTGAGGCTGTAGACCAGTGTAGACCACCACACCCATCTCGCCATCTGTTGAAGTCTATCCTCATCACTCTCGATGATGATGCAGCCTGGCACCGATTCTTTGGAAACGCAACATCAAAGCGAGACGTGCCTGTTGATCTATCATGTATATTCTGACAGGATAGACAGGAAACCCATACTTTCCTCTCCCAAATCGCGCGGTGGACTCCGTTCAATTCCTATGTCCTGCCCCCATCATTTCATGTCGCCTGTCGGGCTCTGCATCTCTGTCTTGTGTCAACAAGTCCTCAGGCCTCATGACCCATGACTGTCGGATCCAGTGAAATCTTTATATAGAGCTCTCCACCCCATGCATTCCTGTTCTCCATCAACTGTGTTGCCTGCTTTTTTTTCTCGTCTTCCGTTCGTTTGTTCCGTGGCTATTTGACGCCCTTCGTTCTTTGATTTCTTTTTTTGGTTCCTTGGAGAACTTCTTTTCAATTCAAACTCTTGACGAGAATCCCCTTTCCTACGCACGCGCAAATCACAATGATCATTCCCATTACCGCTGTTTTTCTCCTTTCGAACCTCATCGTGAACGCTGCGCCTGTGCCCGGGCCTGCACCCACTCTCCTTGGCCGTAGCATCAACGGGAAGAGCCAAGAGCTTCGTCGTACGTCCTGTGCTTTCTTCCACATTTTCGTCCATTGATTTGCTCATTCCCATTATTCAGGCCGTGGATATCCGCTTGCGGTGATCCGTCGTCAATTTGATGACTTCGGATTCGGTGGCGGCGACGACTTTGGTGGTGGATTTGATGACTTCGGAGGAGGTGATGACTTTGGGGGAGGATTTGATGACTTTGGAGGAGGATTTGATGACTCATCTTCCTTTGACGATTCATCCTCCTTCGATTCCTCATTTGACGATACGACGCTGCTTTCGATAACACGGCTTCAGATGATAGCTTTGATGCTTCCGCCTTGGCAAACGACGCAGCAGCCGTTGATGACTCCACCACCGACAATACCTCCTCTAACACTGCTTCCAACGCCGCTGCCGCTGACGATGACTCGTTCGGCTCCCAGGTTGCCGATGTTGCTGGTGACGTGAAGGATGTCGCAGGCACTGTGGGCAAAGTTGCCGGTACTGTCGGTCAGGTGGCTGGCGCTCTCGGACTTGACGGTGTGAAAGAGGTCGCAGACAAAGTCGGTGGTGTCGCAGGTGGTGTCGGAAAAGCCGCTGATGCTTTCGATGGCGACAATGGTGCTGCTGGTGCCGCCGGTGCCGCAGGCGATTCTACGGTCAACAACATCGCAAACAAGGTCGAAGGTGTTGCTGGTACGGTTGGCAAGGTCGCTGGTGCCGTTGGTCAAGTTGCTGGTGCTCTCGGACTTGATGGAGTCAAGGAGGTCGCTGACAAGGTCGGCAACGTTGCTAACGGTGTTGGCAAAGCTGCAGATGCCCTCGACGGCGATAATAAAGCTGCTGCCCCTGCTGCTGCTGCCGCCGCTCCTCCCAAAGCCGCTGCTGCCGCTCCTCCCAAAGCCGCCGCCGCTCCTCCCAAAGCCGCCGCCGCTCCCCCTCAAGCTGCCAAAACCGCATCCAATGTTGGTTCCTGCGCTTCCCCTGGAATCAACGCCGCCACCGTCAACCTCATTGAGAGCTTTGAAGGTTTCGTTGCCTCTCCCGCCCCCGATCCAATTGGTCTTCCCACAGTTGGTTTCGGACACAAGTGCCAGAAGGGCGGTTGCTCTGAGGTTCCGTTCTCCTTCCCCCTTTCCAAGAACACTGCCGGCCAGCTCCTCCAGCTCGATGTTAGCCAGTTCGTCGACTGCATCAATGACGCTGTGAGCGATGATGTAACTCTCAATGACAACCAACTCGGCGCTCTGACCTCGTGGAGCTTCAACATCGGATGCGGTGCTGCTAAGAAGAGCACCCTCGTCAAGCGACTCAACAACGGCGAGGATCCCAACACCGTCGCTGCACAGGAGCTTCCCAGGTTCAACAAAGCCGGCGGTAAAGTTCTCCAGGGCCTCGTCAACCGTCGTGCTGCCGAGGTGCAGCTCTTCCAGACCGCATCAGACGTCAAGGCCCATCCCTGCTAAACGATGAGTGGATGTTGGTTGGTGTATGATGGTGGTAAAAAAATTATTCTTTTGCGTATTTGCTTTGGCGGATTTTGGACTTTATACTCATTGTAGCCACAGACATTGCCTAATTACAACATAGCGGCTAGTACTACTTGCGTTCCCTTAGTAGTAGAAACTTGAATTAAATTGCAGGTGCCATTTCAAGTTCTTCTAGAGCAACCAGCGAGTTCGAGGTGGCAGGTTAGTCAAAAAAAAATAGTCATAAATAAAGCTGATTTTGTGACTCGAACGTGCGAACGTGAAGGCCTTCAATTTCTTTAACCTCTACCATCGTCGTAGACAGCGCCGAGCACAGCGTCAGCGCCTCGAACACCGGAAACATCTTTTACCCCAGTTTTATGCTTGATAGGCCTACACAAATTCCATCCAACGAATCTCCCTATATCAAGCCTACCAAGTTCAACCAGAATCAAGCCAACCACTATGGAGTTCCAGACAATCGTATTCTCCTCGATGTACCCTCAGAGACTCTTACAGGGATTACTGCGTATCTCGACCCTCCTTCATTATTCTCTCTTGCGAGGGTACACAGCCGACTCGCGACTCATGTAAAAAATGACAGCACCTGGCATCGGGCCTTCGTCTGCCAGTTCTTGGGCATCAGCCCCGAAGGCGAGATCAGCGACGATGTCAAGAGCCTCATGCTTAGGCGATCTGAGAATACATGGAGGAACGAGTTTATTGCTCGTTACAGACTTAGAAGGTGCGTATTCAAATGATTTCGTCACTTGCATGTATTGACATGGCACCCATAGACGCTGGGAAAGATCTCGCAATTCCACAGTCGCACATATTCCCGTGCATTCAGAAGTATCCTGCATGCACATGATGCCCAACATTGGTCTTCTGGCGTCGTCTATCCGCTACGGTGTCGTATCCCGATCTCTGCCGCTCACCGGCAAGGTCCTCCCTGGATATCTCGATGCATCTGGTCTTCGCATTGGTCTTGGTATAGGCAACCCCAACGCCGAATTCACGCCCGATGTCACCGTATGCGCCATCTCTTCCGAGGGTGGTACCGCCAAGATCCTTTGGGGCTTCCAACATGGGGAGGTTGGAATTTTGACAGCGACTCGTACCATGGATACCACAAAACGGCCTGTCTCTGAGATGGTGCGTTGTGGTACAGATGAAGAGCACGTTGGTGCTGTACTCGATGCAGCGTGGGATGAGACGAACCGGGTAGTCATTTCTGGAGGTGCAGATGGCATCGTCAAGCTCTGGGATGCTAAGCTGCGGTGTCTGTGGACTTCTCCAGGCGAGTTAATTCCGGACGCATGCCTCAAGGTCGCCGTATCCATCTCCCAAGGTGTAGCAGCCACTGTCAAAAGAACTGGTGACATCATTTTATGGACGGGCCTGCAATTGGATGAAGAGTCTGATTTCTCTTCCGCGACCATTAAAGAACATCGGATTCCCTGTCCCGTAACATCCACCGAGGAACAATCTGTACATTTGCCTACCATCCTCCGCGTCGATGCCTACAGTTCTGCAATTACAATCCTCGTCGCTTTCGAAGAAGACCCCTTTTTCTACCGCATCCGCATCGATCCGACTGGTACTGTTGATGTTACACCCTTCGGCGATGCCGCCTTTGGACCCATCTCCTCCATTGCCCCATTTTTCAGCCCCATAGACCCCAGCTTCGTTATTACCGGGGACCGCATCGGGTGCGTTAACATCTACATTTGGAACGCTCTCTCCAGCTCCACGCCCGTCCGGTGTGTGCGTAAATTCGAGTCCTACGCCGACGGCGCGCATGTTACTGCTCTCGCTTGGAACGGTGTCACTCTGATAACCGGTTCCGACCGAGGCTTGACGAACGTGTACGATGGGTTGACATTTGAATTTTTGCGTTCGTTCTTGTCGCCTGTCCCTCGCATCAGAGGCCGGGGCAACCACAATGGACGTGAAAAGGAGCCCGTAAGGCAGATCCTTGTTGATTCTGAGAAACAGGTGCTGCTGGTAAATGTGGGTGATAGGGTCTTGGCGTGGGTCGCAGGACCGGTTCCAATGAATGGGCAAGGCGGTGTTAGAGGAAGACATACCTCTGGCGTAGCCGGGAAGAGGAAGAAGGATAAATATTTGACTGGGAAATACCTTCGTAAGTCGGGTTTCCTGTCTTGTTTGACTGTTGACTGATCAATTTTTATTATTATTGAAGAACAAGTCGAGCTTCACGAAACGATTTCCGAGTCAAAGAGCCTGTTCAAGCAAGAGTCTGAATACATGCAGAGGGCACATGGAAGGGCAAGGGAACAGTATGCCCGACTCGAGACCATGGGTTTAGACGAAGTGGAAGCAGTGGAATACGTTCTAATGCTCAGTCGTGACGAAGCTCTCCAACGTGCCAACACCCAGGTCGAGGAAGGCATTTTCGAAAACTTCGACTTCGATGATCCTTCTCAGAACACATACGCGTCACATCAAGACATCGCGAGCTCCAGCTCCAGCTCTCATACCCCTTTGGAACATTCGGGAGCAAATACTCCCAAGTACACATACAGTCGTCGCGTTCCACGTACTGGACCATCTGACTCTAATGAGAAGATTCGAGTCTCGCCACCTTTCCGAGCAGAGCCTGTCGAAGCGGGATGGGGCCATAATTTAAGTCCGAATCCATCCCCACCCCAATCTACTTCACCGCAATCTTCAGACGAAACCCACTTCCCGCCCATGAGTGCCAGCGTCAGCCCTCCTTCTACTACAGGCCGTACTTGGGGCCTCGGTCGATCGAACATCTCACGCCAAAGCAGCATCGGGAGCTTGAACGGTAGTGGCGGCAATGCCAGCACGACCGGGAGCCCACAATCGACGCGATCTTCTGCTTGGGCTGTTCCCTTGCGAAGCCCAGCACTAGCTCCGAGCCCAGCATCGGTCGCATCGTCCGTCGGATCGAATCGTTCTATTGGAATAACAATTCAAGAAGATGAAGAGCTAGATGAAGAGCTGAAGTTCGTTCTGGAACTGAGTCTCGCCGAGGCTAGAAGTCGTCAAGAAGTCGTTTAGACAGGGGTTTCTTATTTTATTTTATTTTATTTTCTTGACTTGGTGTTGTCTTTCACAAAGATCCCTTAATTTCATCGGCCTCTTTGGATTATCCCACATTGGCGCCCTAGACTGTCTAAATTAACTAGACATGGCGCAGTCGAGGAATGACGTCAAATATAGAATTTTGCGAGACAGGGCGCAGAAACAGATAACGAACGGCAATTGTCTAAGATAATTCTCCTTCTGCCCTTCGTAGGCAATCTCGTCGTCTGGATTCGATTACTGCAAATCTGGAGGCTTGAAAGATTGTTGGTAATGAGCAGCATTTAGGGGTATTGAACACTGAACGAGCAGTGGATTCAACGTCTGAAAAAGAAGGGTAGCTATATATGTTTTGTTTCGAATTTCTGAAATTCTTGACGTAGGGTGTTCGTCATATTACACATATCCGCCCAGATATAAATTTCCAGGAATCGAAAATCTCACCCCTCCAAGGTCTTCAAGTGCACTACACTCAACTCGTCCAGCGCCCAAACCACACCACCACCACTGCCTCGCCCACATCTACTGGAAATGCGGCCTTGGGCGTTAACCCAGAGGGTGCTGTCGCAGCTGCAGTCGCGGGTATCATGGCCTTCTTACTCTAGGCGATAAGTTGCGTTGAACATTAGACATATAGTTCTGAGATTATTCTCCCCACGTAGAACCTTTAGCGTTACTCGGTGCTCTTTAGACCTTTAGCTTCTCGGTACCCTACTACTATATGAACAATTGCATAAAATTTGTACAATAAATGAACAAGCTGTTCATTGCGAATGGACTGGAGAAAACATGGGGGATGCTCGTAGGATGTTGGCATACCCTCGCCATCGTTGTGTGGAGTGGAGATAAAAATAATAGATCACACTAGCGGAACGCCTCGAAAGGTGGCGCAGCGACGAGCAGTATTCCTGATGGGCCCGCCGTGTTTCAGATACCAAGCTAGTCCTCATCCGCCTTTGAATCAGCCCACGGTTTTTGAATTCTAGTTGTCATGGAGTTGAAGACGGCATCTGGAGGAAATGCATACAGCAATTGAACAGGAACTCAAATAGAGGGGTATATAGAGCGGTCCGGAAGCTCCGCCCAATTGTGGAGAAGATTCATCATTTTTGAGTCCGCGGCGGGAATGGTTGTTCCGTTCGTAATGCCCTGATCAATACAATTAGGAAGTAAGCCAGACAAAACGTCGATCCTGTGGGTGAAACCCATAATTTTTCGGTTGCCAGGACACAAGGATTCAATTGTCGGCGGTAGTGCCAGCCTCGCTGTTGAGGGAGGGAGAAAGATGCGATCAAATTGTTCGCACGGTGTTGACGAGGGCTTTGTTGATAGACCGCAGAGTTGTTGACAGAGCTCGCCTCTTTCTTCCTGCCACATCGCGGGCACACAATGCTGCCCTCTCCGTCCCTGCAGATCCCATCGCAGACATCGCCCACAGTGCACAGGCCAGTTTCTGCCGCAGTGCAGCAGCCTCAGCAGCCTTCAGCGTCTCGCCGTCAGCAGCGGGCATCACACACTGTCGTGTCTGGAGCACAGGCAAACAGCCACGGACCATCTTCCAGAGACGAAGCAGCACCATATACCGATGTATATTCACATCCAGCTGCCGTGGCATATGCAGCGGCCCATCCACGTAGAACGATTCCCAAGTTTGGCCCGTACTTACTGCTCCAAACCCTCGGCGAGGGTGAGTTCGGCAAGGTCAAGCTCGGACTACACTGCCAATGGGGCGAGGAGGTAGCTGTCAAACTCATCAGACGTGGAAACGTGGACAATTCTGTCCGCATGTCTAAAGTTGAACGGGAAATCGAAGTCCTCAGGGTGAGTTATCAATTTTTTTTGTGTTATTCGCGATTATTCATATTCGGAGTTTAGACACTCAAACATCCCAATATCGTGCGCCTATACGATGTCATTGAAACTGACAAGTACATTGGTATCATCTTGGAATACGCTTCTGGAGGTGAATTGTTTGACCACATCCTGGCCCACCGGTATCTGCGAGAACGGGACGCAGCCAAGCTCTTTTCGCAACTCATATCAGGCGTTTGGTACATTCACCAGAAGAAGATCGTCCATCGCGATTTAAAGCTTGAGAATCTTCTACTTGATCGACACCGCAATGTTATAATCACTGATTTTGGATTCGCCAATCGCTTCGAGCATCGTTCTGACGACCTCATGCAGACATCCTGCGGCTCTCCATGCTATGCCGCACCCGAACTCGTTATCAGTGAGGGTCTCTACGTCGGAAGCGCGGTTGATATCTGGTCTTGCGGAGTCATTCTTTACGCCATGCTTGCAGGATACCTCCCCTTCGATGACGACCCCGCCAACCCAGACGGCGATAACATTAATCTCCTCTATAAATACATTGTCAACACGCCACTTTCCTTTCCAGAGTACATCTCTGCAGAAGCTCGTGATCTGCTCGGGATGATGCTTGTCCCCGACCCCACGCGCCGCAGCAGCCTCGAGGCTGTGATGCGCCATCCTTGGCTCTCAGCTTACGCCACCCCAAAGGATGGTACACCTCCAGCTCCGATTGGTGCTCCTGCTGCATTTGGACGCACCGTGGAACAGTTGGAGCGTGCAGCCCTCGACCAACATCAGCAGAGACGTCTGGCTTACCAGCGCCAGATGCGCGCCGCTGCTCAGGCTGCTCAACAGCAACCAACCGCCGTTGCCCCTGTGGGACGCTCTCAGAGCCACCACGTTCACCCTACAGGAAATGGACACCGCCAAGCAGCCACCGAAAGTGCCGCCTCACCTTCCGGAACAAGAAGTCAGTCTACTCAACCCGAATTCCTTTACGATTCTTCGATAGATGTATCCACTTTCGCCAATGTGCCTGCATCATCACCCCCATCTACGTCTGCGTCAAGGAGGCCGGTCCTCGGAGCAGACGACGATCCATTTGGACCACCTCCATCCGCTAAATCTGCTCTGTTGGCTACGGAAGCTACACAGACTCCCAAAGGTCACAAGAGCAGCGGGAGTGCCGGTCGTAGTGCAGATGGATTCAGACATACCATCCAAGTCGAGTATGACGCGGAACCTCGCGGTCATGGCAAGAGTCCGAGTCAAAGTCAGAGGCGCAGCGAGGACCGAGAGGCCCGGTCTACCACTGCTGTTCCAGTTCCAGAACAGCCAAAATCGCACACACCCCAGCCAAGCAAGTCGAATGGTACGCCTGCCCCTCCTTTGACCGCCCCCAAAGAGCGGCATGTATCGTCGACGAGCGCTGCTACTACCCCCACAAAACCCCTACCATCTACCCCCACTTTACCACCGACCAATGGCTCTTCCGTGTCAGCGACACCTACGTCGCATCGCGGGAATCTCTCCACTTCTCCACCAACTCCTGTATCATCAAAAGTTCCTGCAACCCCGACCCGGAGCCACAGTCACCATCGCACTCCCTCGACTCCAGTCGTTTCCTCCACTGCTCCTCCCGTTACACCCAATATCAGCATCAAGGCTGCCAGTCCCCCTGTCTCCCCCGTCGCACCTACAACACCCGCTATCACTGCCGAACTCGAACGTCCAGCGCAGAAGAGCACGAAGAACCGCACATCTATCGACAGATTGGGGCTTGGGAAGGTGTTCAACGGTGCTGCATCCCCAGTGTCAACTGGTACATCTGCCGGTGAAAGTAGTCCTGCTCGTGTGCCGAGTGACGGTGGACGGTCAGACAACGGCCTGTTATTGAGCCCATCCAACGAAAAAGAGAAAGATCAGAAGCCGGAGGAGAAGAAGGACGAGGGCAAGAAGAGTAGGAGGAATACTTTGACAGTGATGGTCGAGCCGTTTAGGAGGAAGGGTACCAAGTCTCGTGCTCCAAGTTCAAGTGGGGAGCCCAGCGCTACGAGCACGCCCAACTCTACTGTCAATGGCAAAGAAAAGGTAGAGAAACTTGCTCCGAAGATCCCGCAGCCACCTCACAGTGCGGTTGTTGGGAGTGCAAGGAGGGATGGTTCGTTCGCTGGTGCGGAGCCGGAAATTGTGGGCGAGAGTGGCGCAGGCATGAATGCTTCAACAAGCAAAGCGCGCAAAGTCATGGCATGGTTCCGCGGGAGAAGCAGAGCTCAGGACGAGGACGTCGCGGAGCCCCAAACCGCGCAACCCAGAAGCACTACCCCAACTCAGGCCGAGATCTCATCCTCTGCCCGATCTCCACAACATGCCGAAAAGAAGAAGGAGAATGTGCATCCACAAGTTGTTGTTACTACTCCTACCTCGACCACCACACCAGCACCTCCTACGCCCTTCTCGTCACAACCACAGGCGCAATACAATCAACCTCAACGCACGCCATCGACAGCTACCGCAGAAACAACATTCACCGCTACCACCTCCAACACTCCTAGTCTTGTTACTCGCTTCCGCAACTCTGTCACCATTGGTGGACGAGGCGATCGCAGCAGTAGGGACCGTACTACTTCTGCGGCACAGCGGCAACAACAGCAACAGCAAGCTCAACAGCAACAGCAACAAATTCCTTGGGGTGCTCTGCGTACTCACCATGGCGCGGTGGATCAGTCAACGATCACGACCAAGCCTCCGCCAGAGGTTATCCAGCATGTACGCGCTGTGCTGGAATCTATGGGTGTCGAAATTCAGGTCGAGAGCGAGTACAAGTTCAGGTGTGTGCGTGCTAAGAGGCGGAAGGGCTCTATGATTATGGGCGGGGCTTCGACGCCGCCGCAACCGGCCGGTGGGAGCTTGGCAGCTGTCACGATGGTTGGCAGCGCAGCAAGCAACGGGGTGCGTTATTTTTTATTATTTCTTTTTGTCAATAATGGATCCTAAATTCAATACTGATATTATGTGCTTAGGTGGATAAGCGCGGTTTACCTGTACCTTCACCGACTTTCTCTGCGCCAGGGGGCATGCTTCGTGGACTTCTTATGCGACGACAGTCCTCTCAGGTTTCATCGTCAGGGCAGCTTGATGAAGATATTTCCTCTCCTCTCGCAGAACCTGCGGGCATTTTGGGGACCACGACATATGGGGACACTGCGCAGGACGCAGGCGATGAGGTCAAGTTCTCGGTGGAGCTGACGCGTATCGACAGGCTGAGCGATACGTTCAGTCTCGACATCAGAAGACTCAAAGGCAACCTGAGAAGTTACAAGTTCTTGTACGACACCATACGAGAGTAAGCTTCTCTATTCCCTTGATTGTCGATTGTACTAACAAATGTTCTATAGGCGCGCAGACCTCCAGCGATAGATGAATCATCTTTGCTGATGTCGGTATCATACCCAGCTCATGGATTATACCACACTGGAAAGCTATATGCGCGATGAACACACAACTTTACTTCTCGCACCTGGTTTTTTCCTCGGCATCAACGTTTTTTTTTTTCACATTACATGTCTCAATCAACTACTTATTCACCCCATACCCTAATCAGCATTGCGCCGTTAACTTTCCTACCACAGAACAATCATTTTGTTTCACTATTTGTTTTTCTTGTTATCGCGCGCAAGACAATGTTTTGCGTTTTCCGCCCTTGCGTTATTTCTCACAGATCCGGATAGCAGTGTGGATATGGCGGCTTGTACATACATAATTTACTTCTTTTTCCACTTATGGTTGTGTGGATAGTGACGTCTGTTCCAAGATGAGCGTCGAGCTTTTGAAATGGCGGGCTTTTTGGTAGTTTGTCATTTAATCCGGGAATCATTTTCGGTCCTATTCCAGAGTGCAATATTTCCTTCCTTCACTCGCTCTGCCAGCTCAGTGAATTCAGAGTCAGTCATCGAAGTCACAGATTTCGAAAACGTCCATTCTTTCATCTGGGGAATATCTTGCCTCGGGTTGAAGGATCGTACGATAGCACTGATATGGACTGCAATAGGACAATCTCGACACTTTGTGGAATGATGTAAAGAACCTTTGGAGTCGATATCAAGTTGGCAAGTTTAGTAACGACATGAAATTTGAAACATCGATCGCGTCCGGATAGAAAACTGTATGGAAATATGGAAATAGATTGAATAGGCAGGTAGACATATCTTGGCTAATACATAAAAAGGTCTACAATAGTCCGTGCGTCGAGGAAGTGCAGATAGGCTCTATGGCGGTCTATGCACCCCGCGGCATCTACAAGGTCATCTGACGCATAATATAGTAAGAGAGCATGAGAGGGGCAACTAGTGCCGGAAAGTGTGAGAGGGCATAAAAGCGACAAAACACCGAGCAAAAAAATTCTACATGACGACACATCGATTGGCCTGAGGTTCCGCTTGATGTGGTGATGTCTTCTCAATTTGTTCCAAACATTTCTCAAACACCTCGGCTGAAAAGGGCACATTGAGCAAGGACTCCTGCTGCCAGGAAGATATACGAGCTCACCAACATGGATGTTCTCCTTCGCACTCGTCTCAAGCCAAACCGCTTTCAAATCCTCCGCCAATTTCTGGCCTTCGTGCAGTTGAACTTGGCGGCTGTAAAAATGAAATTATGAGCACACGACACATTTCAGATTAACAGAACACCATACCTTTGGCGCAAATCGCTCTTAGAGCCGACAATGACGCATGGAATATCTGTCACGCCACAGAAATCGACAATCTTATCATACACGATTTGGATCATATTGAAAGAGGCCCGAGATGTGATAGAGTAAACCAAGACATATCCATGAATTCCTATAGCGTGCTGAGCGTTTACAGGGGAGTATTCGTCCTTTTAAGACACCAAAATGAGATAGGAATGCTTTGAGATACACAGCTTTACTCGCCTGTCCTGCAGTGTCGATGATTTGACAGTCATATTCCACTCCTTTGTAGGTAACAGTCTTCGCAAATGTATTCTCAATTGTTGGATAATATGCATCTGCAAAGTGATTCTGCGAAGTATTTTCAATCCAGTAATCCTCATAGAAGTACGCAGGTACTGACGTCTATAAACTGCTTCACAAGAGACGACTTCCCTGTTCATGGTGTCAATACCAGCCTTGCAGACAACTAAAAAGACTGACCGACTGAACGGGAGCCCAATACTGCAATCTTCCGTCTCTTGAGGCTGTCCCCGGACATTGCAAACGAGATAGTAGTCCAAGAAAGTCGAAGACAACCTCCGCGTCGAATAGGAGGGACGTCAATTTGATTGGCTCCTCACGCCACGTGATGGATCGCCCAATCCAATCACTGCCATTTGAATACAGGGGCCAACGACAAAACCTCTTTCTCGAAAGCCCATCGTTGCGCCAGTAGAATCGTAAAGGGTAGGTACACGGGGAAACAAAACACAAAGATAAGGATAGAGTACATGTACAGATATTAAGTACACCAACGTAATCAAAAACGACAGATAGACCATGTGGGAGGCCGGAACATGAGTTTGTCCTATCTTCTACCCGCGGAAACGGAAACATTTGCCATTCTCATGGAAATGGATTCCGCTTGAGACCACCACCACCACGTTACAGCACGTTACTGTGACAACTCTGTCGTACTCTCGAATGGAGACCGATCATAGCTGCGAATGGATGAAGCTGGGGTGGACGCCTTCGGCCTGCCTGATGTCTGCGAGTGAGACTTGTAGAGACGTTCAGGCACGGGGGGAGTAGGACCAGGTGTGCTAGAAGCCGCTCGACGAGGTGGGGGAGGAGGGGGAACCTTCTTACTTGGAGTCGTTGCGCCCGATGTCATCGCCTCTGAGGTTGTTGCTCGTCTTGGTAGGACGGGGGGAGCTGTGAGTACCGATGCCAGTAACTGAGGCGCTGGGGACAACAGATGGTTCTTTGTCGCAGTCGCCTGGAAGTCGTCGTCAAAGCCAGAGTTGAAGTTGGTGGTGCGAGAGAAAGGTACGTGAAGCTTATTGTCCTCATCATCTACCAGACTGCTGATGATACTGACATCATCTGGGCCACTAGTAAATGGACTAGCGTGATGTGCTGATAGTGGTGCGCGTCCATAGTCGTCATCGTCTAAATCCGTTGATGTGAATGACACGGAATCACCGTCCAAGGAATCTTGCAGATGAGAATCCTCGTTGGGAGAATAGACTGTCGACAAAGCGGCGGCCCTCTGCGAACCTCCTGGACGCCTGGGTAAGACTGGTTTGGGGGGAACTTCCTCAACATAAGTTGTTGGAAACAGGCCCTTCTTCCCGTTAAGTTCGCCCATCCACCAATCATCGAGGACTTCATTAAGCACCGTAATTTCTTCTCCAGTAATGAAAGACAGCTCGTCTGCAGACCCATTGAAACTGTGTGTTGCCCGCACAAGCTTCTTCTGCGACGGGGGCTTCAGAATCTTGGTCGGCGGCCGAGGTGAAGTGTCTTTCGACTTCGAAAGCTTCCGGGTCAACGAATGGAACGTGCTGGGCTTCTTCGTTGGAGAGCTTCGCATTCCGTCTTCATCGACACCTTGCTCAACTGCGTCGTCATACAAGGAGGCAAATTTGTCCTTGTCCTTGCTCTTCTTGCTTCGGCCAGTAACAGAATCTACAGCGCTCGAGGCCCAGCCTGCGACGCTTAAGCGTTTCGAAGCCTTGTCTTTCTCCTTCTCGTCCTTCTCACCGAGGGTTGCTTCACTGTCTGCCCGTTTTCTAGAAGTAACGGAAGCCGGTCGTGAAGAGGGCTTGCTCGAGATAGACCCTGATCTCCTAGAATGTCGGGAGGGTTCGCTATCTGAGTCTGAATCTTTCGCAGAATGAGGGAAGACGTGTGGAGGTGCGGTATTGCGGCGGGGAGGTACATGCATCAAGGATGATCTAAGGGGTACGTCTGTGAACTACCACCGCAAAGAGAAACAAAGGGACTTACTCGTCATACCAGTGAGCTTTAACATCCTTGAGAACAATCAAATATTGCTCCACGAAATTAATTTCGAGATCCACGAAGGCGGTGAGCTCACGGAGTTGCTCCATTTCGTTGTTCTGAATGGCGTGAATCTGATCTTGCACTTCTTGGGACGTTTCGTCACTGCAAGGAGGAGTAAGTCAGGGTCATATCGTCAGGGGCACAATCAGAGTGCCTACTAGCGATCCCGAGCTTTTTCCATCTCCTCCTCCGCCTCCCG
>JABAJT010019509.1:8126-27005 GCA_018850275.1 Tephrocybe sp. 9174TJB | reverse complement strand
ATGTTGAATTCACTGGCAATTTCCAGACAGTCTAGACTCTACACATAAAGTGGCGCATTTACGTTGGTCGACATCGCATGTTTTAGGATCCCTTATCTTTAAAAACAACGAGCAGTCGATGTCGTTGTACCAATCTTCGATCCCAATCAATTGCTGGTTATCTTTGAGCCATTGATTTCACGCCCGCCACCCAACAGCAAATTTAGCTATCTAGAACACGCGGAGCCGACTGTGTGGCCTACTGTACAACCAAAAAAAAAGTAAATTTAGCCACCAGCTTCTCGAAAGCTCAAGCTTTGTTCAGTAACATCAGTAACAGAGAACAAAGGAAGTTGGCTTACGTGGCTTACGTGGGCTTTTCCCCTCCCTTTCCTCAACAACTGAGCCCACACCCACACAACCCACGTCATGGCTGATGCGTGTATTCTGCTCAGATCCTGCTTGCTTTGACCCCCAATTCCGACTGCGGACGCCGTCGAGAGTTACGGGCTCACTAGCACCTCAACTCCCGCGAAGAGCACTGAATTGTTGATGGGAAACGTTTCCGAACACATGCGGATAAGGCAAGCCACCTGCTCCCTGACTCGGAATGTGACAAATCAAGCCTTTCTTGGAACGTCAGTGTACAAAAGCAGGACTTGATCTTGCCGTTTAGGCTGAGCATAGACGCCCTGGCACCGACCCTGTCCACGATGCCTTTATCCCCATCTTACTTTCTCCCAGTGGCAAAAGGGACGTCATCACGGAGGGGAATGATCTCCACTCACTCATCTTGGGGTCACTAATGGTATTGAATCCGATCGTAATATCGCCTCTGAGAATCAACTAATGCGAAATATCCATGCTACTCCGAAGACGATCTCGGAGTTCTGACTTTCTTGCCAGCCCATCCCGCGTCGGAACAGTTTCAAATCTGTCTGTTCATATTCCTGATCTCATACAGCACTTGTCGTCTCTCCGATGGCGCATCGGTGGCAAACTCGGCGTTCATATGTCGTCCCTAGCAGATTTCAGAGCCTCGAATCTGTCTAGTCAGCAATTAGTGGCGGCCATGCTCCTTCTCATGATTTTGAAATCGCATATGTCGAATGAACATGGAGCCCTGGTATTTTAGGCGGTGCCGCCCCCTTTTTTGACATATTTTCAATCGACGAATCACTCCTTCGGGTGTTGATGTAACAACTGCTCCCGCGATGGCTTCTGATCGACATCTCAAAGTCCTTCCAAATACCAGCTGGTTCGAGAGGCTTTACCACAATGTCAAAGCCACGCTCTCAGGGAGAAAAGATGTGTACAATACAGCGATTATAGGACTTTAAACATCTTCATCTTATTGAAGGCGGTGACGGTACAACTGAATTTTTCTGTTGGTTTCGACTCTATCCAGTCTTGTATTGTCCAAAGGGGAATGGAAATGTCAACTGGCCGGTCACTATACAATCCGAAAATTCGGAATTGGTGGAGATCCCTTGCATTGTCGGAGGCAGGGTAGACAATGCACTTCATGGCCCACCCCAAAGTTACGCCCGAGTGAAATCTCAGACCTCGGACTCCGTAATGCCCATGGTCGGGCTACGCCTAAACTCTATGCTTCGAGGCTCTTGATACCTCCTTATGACCGGATCCCCTTGCACCCTTGCTTGCCATTCGAATTTCCCGTGAACTTCTGGGGTGTAAACATTATGAACGACACTCCGTAACCTCACGATAGCGATGTTCTGTTTGCTTCCTACAGCTTCCAATATGAAAGGGTTCGGCCGAATTGGAAATTGGCCCTTTGTGGCGGTTTTGCACACCTTTCCTTTGGTCACACAGATTGTGGCCAGGGGAGGCTGCTATTTAACCTCGTTACCTGGTCTTTAATTGCCAACGAGTCTCCTCCCTCCCCGACGGCCAGCACTCATCCAACATAGCTATACCACCATGTCATCCCCTCCCCAAGTTTGTTTCAACCTCAGACGCCCACGTGCCATAAATCTGAACATTGTATTTTCATAGGAACCTGTTGGCAATGTTCAACCCCCAACCAACGATTACCCTCGTACTCCTCGAAGAACGCCAATGGCATGTCAATTTTGCAGAGGCAAGTCTGATTTCATTACTCCATTGTCGCATTGTCTTGAATAACGTTCTATTTTTCAGGACGTAAATTAAAATGCGATGGGATTCGCCCTTGCTGTGCAAATTGTAATCGAAGGGGCTACCCGTGCGTTTACACTCCGGTGTAAGTCTCTTGGATAGCATATTGATGGCACTCTACTCTGTAACTAACTTTTTTGCGACAGGGCCGCTACATAGATCTTATCACACCGAGCCTATTGTTCCATTGATTGGGACACAGTATCATTTATTGAACTTGCAACACCGTCTCATCGCCTCTGTTGGCCTACTTATTCATTTCTTGGACTCCTTATGGTCGTTGCTAATGGGTTGTCCGCATATGTTTTCATTACAGAATACTCTCCCCTTACAGGCCTAATTATATATCTCACTGGGTTCGAGAGTTCATGAAATAGTCACTTTAAGACTTTATCAGACATTTTGCCTTGCGTAGATAGCGTTACCGAAGGTGTACTATTTATTACCACGTCTAGCTTTAATGGCTCAATCATTCGACTAGAAGCATCGTTCATGTGGGGGCACAGTGACAAACTTGGAATCATCACTCGAAAGGACAAGAGTCGATCTCCATTGGACAGGCTAGTTGACTGACTCAAACGATTGACACGAAGCAAGAAAAATTCTTTGACATTTTCAGATGCTATTCCTGAATTTCGCAGTCAGCTTTTCAGGGAGTCATTATACGTTGGATTGTCCACGTTTTTTCCACACGGCGAATGATTCGGACAGGCAGTGGTCGAAGTAAGATCTTTCGAAAGCCCAAAACCTCTAAAGGGGTTAATCACCGAGAGATTGGCCTGTTTCGAAAGCGCTCTCAGCTGTCGTCTGATTACAGCCAGATACCTTCGTGGGTATCACTGCCCGATAGCTATGCTATATGATTGAGGAACTTTCTTCATAGGTCCTTTACGACAGAAGGAAATTTTTCCTCAAATACTCGGAATGCTGTTAATCTCCGCCCATGGACAGCTTGGCGGCCTGAATTAGCATTCTAGGGTGCTTACATGTATGCATCATTGAGAGATTCCAGGCGCCAGTTTGAGGCAGGAGAATGTTCTGTGTAACTCTTACAAGTGACGATTTTTCTTGTCGAAGAGGTACTACTATGGCTATTGCCAGTCTTGAGCTACCTAGACCATTTACAGTTTCTGATGCCAGTGCTCAAAAGAATGCCGTTAGCTCGACAAGGTTGCTCTTAGAAAGTAGAGGTTAATTGCCTATTCAGACTCACGATGTGTGGTGGATGGACGGTCAGTTTGTGTGAGAATTGATGACATCAGTTCTCCCCACTCTCTCCATCTTACCACATCCACCTATTCCTAAGCTAGCCACCAAATTTTTCACCCTCGATCTCAGGAAGTACGGCTCACCACTTCTCGAACTCCGAAAACCAGCAACCTGTCTCTCTTATTGTAGATATTTGTCTGACTATCTAGAGTCTTACGCCGTCCAGGGAAACGGCATGAGTGCTAGTGATCTTTCTCAATACCGCGTGCCGGATTCCTATGAGACGTTCTACATTCCGGACTTTTTAACGGTAATGATCTTCTGTCTTTGGCTCCTATCTCTCAATCAATCACCCTGCTTGTACGGCTATTCCATCTCTGGCAGGCAAATGAAGAGGAGTATCTAATACGCAAAGTCAGCGCTTGCTGATACTTTCAGAGGCTGCATTGGTTAACCCTTGTCCTATTATTGTAGATAAATGAGACATCTCAACAACAATGGAAACAGCTAGCGAATCGTCGGTGCGCGTCGTCTTCCCCCCTAAAGGGAGTAATCAGGTTCTCATCATCGATCTTCAGGCTTCAAGTGTGGGGTATGCTGTCGCTAGTCTTTCTTCAACGTAGTTTAAAAACGACTGATTCTAGGAGGTGAAGTCACTTCCAAGAACGTCTTATTGACACAAGCAATGCCGGCGTTTTTGAGCTCATTGTATGTATTCCGCGATACATCTCAAAACCCAGTTATTGAGATCTAGTGCCTTGCCTAGCCCCGATATTATAACACGTCTCAAGGATACAGGAGCGTTTGAATTTTCGCCTCATGGGGCGCCAAATCATGTCATTTTGAATGAAGTAAGTCAACACTTGCGCTCTTGGCCATCTGAATCTCAAGTCATCAGTACCTCCCTGGCCAGGGGATAATGGTAATTGGCAACTTCCCAGCATTTCCTAACGCAGTTTCGATTTAAGCCTGCCCTTCTTTTTACAGCCTCATCAAGATGGACCCTCTTACCATCCCGTGGTGGCGACCATCTCACTTGGCTCTCACACCGTCTTCCACTACTACCAATTCAAACCGACAGACGATCCTGAATTGTGCGACAAAAGTTCACAGGCCGAGCAAGGGGGCCGAAGCATCGATCGCACCCCCATACTGACTGTCCTTTTGGAACCCCGTAGCCTAGTCATATCAAGGGGGCAAATGTATACCGCCCACCTTCACGGGTGAGTCGTGACTTGGTTTATTATGAGACAGCTGTTAAAGGAGAAGTAGCATTAACGACTTCGTTGAAGACCGAATTTCCCGGGAAGACAAAAACAAGGCACCGACGGTAACGGATCTCAATGTGGACGTAGCAAACTGGGGCATGCTTACGGGACAGGAGTTCAAGAAGGTGGTTGAAGAAGGCGGTGTTCTTCCTCGAGGTACTCGATACAGCCTGACGTGCCGCGATGTCGAGCGTGTTTCAAGCGCCCAGCGTTTTATTCGTCAATAGAAGTTCGATGCTGTAAAGATAGCTTCAAAAGGTATCCCATGGAGCTTGGTATCAACCATGGTAACCTCACCAGGTGTGGTAAAAACTACATGTCTACGTCACCAGTCATCCCTCCAGGTGAGCCAGAGTTTACCTATTGTTTGTAATTCGATGTTAACTAGTAACTTTGTGTTAACAGACGGTCAATTTACTATCCCAAGCAAATCGGATATCCCATTCCTTGCGTTCAGATGTTCCCCGGCTATTCGCCCGTATCTCCCAGAAGATGCGGCTTCCCAAGACTCGTCATTTGTCTCAATCTTGGTCGATACTCCAGTGACATTTTCGAAGATTTCGAATGCAGCGCCAATTCAGTCTGTATCTGGTAGTTTGGACGTCACTGTCTCAGTGGATGGGAAAATCCTAGCACATGGAGCTGTAATCTTGAACTCGACAAAGACCTCGCTTCCCTTTTCTCTCCGCTCATTGCAGCCTCGTACCTCTCCTTATATCATATCCTGTTCCGCGAAATCCTCAGGACAAACTTTTCAAGCAGAAGGATCTCTGTCATATCTCCCCGATCCCCCTTCTGACATTGGATCGGTTACAAAAATGGACTTGAGGACTGGAGCTTTACTAGCACGTCCAGCGAATGGCAAGGGAGGCCCTTATGCCCCCGTTGTTCCTATAGGCTTCTACACGCAGTTCGATGGCTATCTCGCGAAAAATCTATCGATATCGGCTGAACTTGCAGCTCAAGGGTAAGATTTATCAGATTTCATGAAGACGTTTCGATATTGACAAAATTTAGGTTCACAATAGTCCGTGGTTTGCCCCAATTCCTCTGTAGCTGTGTATCTGACCGTTGCCCCAGGTTCATCCGATTCCATCTTTCAGTAACTTGACGATCCTAGATCAAGTCCTGGACAAAATGCAAGAAGCTGGTTTATACCTTATGTACGACATGCGTGGGTATGTGCTGTTGTCCTCGTAATATCACGCGTTTGCCAAACCATTTGTCGGCACAGAACATATCAAAACAGCTCATTAGTCACAGAACAAGTTAACCGAATCAAATCCCGTCCTAATCTCCTGTTATGGTACACAGCCGATGAACCTGATGGGACGAGTGACCCCCTCAACGCGACTTCAATATCTTCGAATCTGATCACTTCCTTAGACGGAGGTGATGGCAAGGGTGGCGCCGGCTACCATCCCGTTTCGCTTGTTCTAAATTGCGAAGATTACTTCTTCACGTTAGCCTTTCCGTTTGACGGCCATTGACTGATTTTTAACATACATGAGTATGCAGGGAGTACACTAGTGGATCTGATATTGTGATGCAGGACACCTACATGATCGGCAACAACGTAACTCATTCGACCGTCTGGAATACAGTCTGCACGAGGGACTATGGTGACTGCGGGTGAGTGTTTACGTTCAGGGAAGCGGTCTTCATCCTAGATCATTTCTAGATGTGATAACTGTCTGGGAAAATTCGAGGATATATCTACAAGAATGGACGAGTTCCGTGACCGGTTGTTTATTAATGGGTGGGAGAGGACCAAGGCTGTTTGGACAGTTCCACAAGGGTTTGGAAATGAAACGTCAGTGGACCTCTCTCCACTTGCAACACATAATCTGATATGTACGCGACCAAAGATATTGGAAGGTAACAGAATTGTGGGGTCACAGATACCGGATCTCACCCTTTTTTTCCGCAGCGTTTCCCTACGGGAAAGGAGTTCATAGTTGAGAGCATACTTGGCATAAATCATGGGGGTTTAGGTCCGTACTTATCTGAGCTATACCAATATAGTCATCTCAATTCTCGAGCCTCAGGTGTTGTGTCATGGGATGACCCTACGTCCTCCGATATCAAGTCATCCGCATCGCTACTGGCAAAGGCTTTAACCAAGATGACACCCTATATCACCAACCCAAATGCCTCGTTCCGTCAAGTGACCGTTAACCGAATCGACGCTGGGCTGTGGACGCTGGGCGAAGAGACCCTCGTCCTCGCAAGCAATATGAACTATGATAACGCTTTACTTCGTTTTGACGATCTGGGTCTCAAAGCGAAGGACATTGTTCAGCTCTTGGACAGCGGAGTACGTGTAAATCGTGATGGGTCAAGTTTTCGGTTCGAATCTGTTGGTTCTGGGGCATTCGTATTGAAAAAGTGAGTTGATCGCCGTGGTGCTTGTCTACAAGAACCCTGTGGCATGTGTATGGCTACGATTAATGGGCACTCATTATCATTTGCCTTCGCGTAATTGTCATGCGCCTTTTAGTAGCGATACAGACTTCGAGCCAACAACCCAACCGAGTAAATCAACAAAATTGCGACCTCCGTTTGTGGCGTATATTACAAGGACAATTTCCACCATAGGCTTGTATATTCGTGATTCTCTTAGCGCAATGTAAATACCCACGTTTGAATTTGTCACCTAACTAAATCACGACCTTCACCGACTCGGAGTGAAGCGACGTTGACGGTTATGAACTAATCAGTTATACATCACGTCCTTCACCATCTCAACGCAAAAGACTCGATTTGTGGCATGGATAACACCGGCCAAGATTGAAAAATGCAACTAAAGCGGGGTCAGGTTTACAAAGTACAATCTATGTAGCCATAAAGCGGTTAAGCATGTGGAAGGTGGTAAACGTGAAAATGGGTGGCAGCGATGGATGAAGATATGATGTCGTGAAATAAGGAATAGAAAATGGGTGTATGGACGAGTAATATATAGTCAGGGGAAGGTATGTACAATGAATCATAAGAAGAGATCGTGATAACCGATATCGATGTTACCATGCTGAGTGAGTGGCGGGCAACAATTCTCAAGTGACACAAACCTCTAGGGCTTGCCCAACCTCTTACGTATGGCATTCTGCAACGTCAATCCGTCATCCTGGTGGGTCATTGTTAGTTTCGTCGCAACAAGAAGTTAGCGATTGACACACACCTGATCCAGAGACCATGTGAAGCATCCGGCCATGCCATTATTCTTCGCGAATTCTGCTTTGTCTCCGAGCGACCAAGTATCTATATGATGCGCAAAGTTGGATGAACAATAAATATGAATGACGCTAGTATGCGAATTACCGTCATACGAGACGACAGTTGTTTGTGCCTTATTGAACAGATACTATATCAATCGACAGCCATCGGTCAGTTTCACGGTCAATCCCGCTTGCGAATACTCACAGGTGTGTTGCTGCAGTTATCCCATCCTTTATCGATGATTTCCAGTTAAAAAATGTGGTATCGGAATACGCGGGAATAACCTACCCATTGTGAAACCACCTCCTTCTCCATAGGTGCCGTCTGACTTCTTAACAAGAGCTCCAGATTTGACGATGGCATTAAATGGGATCTGTTGACCCCACCAAGAGCTTAAATTGGCGGCAGTAACAGTCACCTGGGGATCGGTCGAACGAGAATGAGCTCCGTTGACGAATTCCATATCTTGCACCTGATCGTTGGATCGCTTCACATCAAGACCTTCCTTGCTGGCCTGCTCGTCGATCGGTGATCCGGCTCCTTCATTTGTGGTCGAAGGCAATGGAGTTTGTTCCAGAAGTAGCATATCGGATGTAGGGAGGAGACTCCCAGTGAGGACAGTCTTGCTGCTCTTTGAAACATATCCATAGAGCGGAAGACCAAGGAGAAGCTAGATATGGGCAACAGTGTCAGGTATATGACAATCTTTTCGAAAACAAGAACGATCAGACCTTCGAGGCAGGGAACCCTGCAGCTCTCCACTGTGCAAGAGCGGCTTGAGCATTAGCTTTGGGCTGCTTCGATGTTCCGCAAAGGTCCCCTTTTGAATGAAATTCAAAGGGTAGAAGTTGTAAAGTCAAGAGACCGAATGAGATATTGAATGAACAGCTAAATACACACCCATGGGCGCGTTGGGTCCTGGATTTGCTGATGCACCCCACACGTCGTAGTTCCTGTGGAGAAAGTTTTAGATATCCAGTACCTAACGTGGATGAGCCTTCATACATGATGTTGACATAGTTCATCTGCGCGGCGAAGGCAGACACGTCCGTTAGCGGACTGCCATTTGCTCCGAGCCACGGAAGGTGAGGCACCGCAGCAGATATGATCTTCGAGGTGCCTAATTCGGGTCAGAAGCGCGTCTGAAAATCGAAACTGTTCGTAGTATTTACCCAGCTTTGTGCGAAGGGCCTTAATAAAAGTCAGGAAGTTTGCCGAATCTGCAGAAGAATAGGGCTGGCCAGCTCCGGGGGAGTTTGGATATTCCTACAACAGAACAGGTGAGTCTTCAATGACGAGAGCTTCAGTGATCAGCTGATACCCAGTCAAGGTCGATTCCTGCAATCGCAGGGCAAGTCAATAACCGCGTCTATCCTTAGAAACTTTCCCCCACTTACCGTCTAAGCCGTTCGCATCGATGGTGCTCTTGATAGAATTAACCAACTTTGTCCGATTGGCAGACGTCGATACCGAGGAACTGAAGTATTGACAACCTCCCCAACCACCTATGAGGCACACATTCAATGTCTTATGATAGGTGGAATAAATTGTGAGACATCCTGACCTACAGACAAGACGACCTTTGTGCCCTTGCCACTGTTATGCGCTGCAGTGGCCAGACGCTTAAGAATGGCTTGACTACCAGATTCCAAAGACAGCGTCGAGGAAGAGTTCGGCGTGGCAAAAGCTATAAAACGACTATGAGATGATATCGAATGGGGTCTTGGAAAGGAAGCACCAAAGAATAAGATATCAAACTTTGCAAAATTTACACGCTCGGGAGGATTGCCACTGGCAGCCCAGGAGACATAGTAAGCGGCAGCAATAGGGGCCGCAGCCACCTCTACGTCCTTCGAAGCCCGGAAACCCAGATCTCTTGCTGTCTTCCTAGAAAGTGTCGATGGAACCGCGTCTTCGGCATCAAATTCAGCAGATTCATGCTCAGAGCTTTCCTTGAGAAAGTCGCGAAGAAGAGGAGAGTCCTTGTAATCCTCCGACTTCAAGATATCAGAGAGGTATTTGGTAAGCCCAGCTTTACGTTCGGCGATGAGAGCATCATCTATCCAGGCAGATGGGATAAAGGTCGTCGCCAGTAAGCGTTGAGGTGGAAGCTCAAATGGATCCTTTAGAGCAACTGGAGGCGATTAAACAAGGGCTGGTGTGTCTAAGTAGCTAAATAATCACCGTGGAGGGTAACAAACTGTTTTCCCAGTTAAATAGAGTCGCGCACACCTGAATGACAATGTCATACCTCGGAATAACGCCTGGCAGTGGTGGTGGTCACGCCGTCGAATGTAGATTCGATTGTATAAAGAATATGGGGCCGAGGTGAGGACGAAGTCGTATGCTGATTGATAGTGATGAGCGGCGCCATGGCTCGTGGTATGTACTTCAAATGCACGGGGAAAAGGCGAACTTTAAAACAACAGATATGTGCAGTCAGTGCTTATATAGGCCACATCGGAAAGTTCTCCTTCTAGGTTGCTTGGAGCCAAAGATAGGCAACTGAATTCATGGCTCCCGACGTAGTCACCCGCAATGCCAAATGACATTCCTTGTTGATTAGATCTTGCTCCTTTTTCGGGCCCGTTTGACACCGCAGAAACTTTTGAATTATTCCGGGTTGATATCATAGATGATGGGTGTGCCAGGGTATCAGGCGGATGTACTAACGTCTTCATCTGAGAAGCAGTGAGCAGCAGACATGGAATGGTGATTCAACGGGTGTGTCAATGGAGCTCTTGTTGACGGCTAGAGATCACCTAACCGTGTAAACCGTCGCATTGGCCATACGAGTACGTCACACGTGATCCAAGGAAGCGCAGAGGTCCACCTAATAGTATACTCTGCGTTTTGATCTGCGCGGACACATGATATTGACTATCCCGCACCTTCCCATAAGAAGATACATTGTCTTGCCCACTTGCAGCATAATCTTATTGTAACTCGACGTAAGGACGCCTTTAAGGCGGTAGTTTGGGCACGCATAGTTGGGCACGGGGTTGGGAGGGTAGGAAAAATATGTTTCCAAGCAGGATCCTGAGGCGCTCACATTGACGTACAGGTGGTGCACAGTCACGTCACGGAGATACATGGTATAAGATACGTCCATCAACTTCATCCAAAATGACACCCTGAAAGAGCTCGTGAGATTTTGATGCACATGTTTGGACAAAGAAATCTTGTTACCCGTCTAGCCCAAATCTGTGGCTCCGACGCCTGCTAAAGTCTACCCAGGTTCTTGCATATGATGTCGTGCAAAGCCAAATCGTCATCCTTGACAGCCGTGAACAAGAAAGGTAAGAAATCCGGTCGGCAATGTGGGTAGTTGGCAAAATACCTGGTCAACCGACCAAGTGAAGCATCCACCCATGCCGGCACTTTTGGCAAACTTGACCTTGGAGGCGATGCTCCAAGTGTCGTCGTACGTCACCACGGTCGTTCGTGCGATGTTGTACAGGAACTAATAATGCAATGGCCAAAGAAGTTGGAAACAATGAGTTGTACAGATCAGAAACAAACATTGACGAGAAACGATCACCGGAGTATCGCTGCAATCATCCCAACCTGAAGCAAGCTGTGTCAAGCCTGATCAAAACCGGATAACTCGTGACAGATGCCCACCTTGCGTGTATCCGTGTGTTGCAGCGTATGTTCCATCACCTTTTCTCTCCAGCACTCCCGAATGGACGAGTTGTTTAAAGGCAATTTGTTGTCCCCACATAGCGCTCAGGTCACCAGCAGGAGCGAGCGGCAGTTCTTTGGGAGGTCCATGTGGATGCCCAGGGGGCTTCGCGGAAAGGTCACGCGTATTACTGCTTGAGAGTTTTGTAGCGGTACTCTTTGAGACGTAGCCATACAAGGGAAGCCCAAGCAAAAGTTTTGATGCTGGAAAACCTGCCTTCGTCCATTGTTCGAAAGCGGCCTGAGCGTTGGCTTTAGGGTTCGTTGACGACCCACACATATCACCTAATGATCTTGTCAGTCATGCCCTGCCATTTCTGCAGCTGGAATACATGCCAAGTGGGGCGTTAGGGCCGGGCTTTGACGATGCTCCGTTGACATCATAATTCCTATAATACAGGTAAGGGCGTTCTATTACAAAAGAGTCGAAACAGTATAATTCTCACATTATGTTCACATACGTCATCACTGCTGCAAACTCACTGACATTGGTCAAGGGTTTGCCGTTGGATCCAAGCCAGGGTAGGTGCGCAACTGCTGCAGAGATTATCTTTGATGGTCCTTGTGCATGTACTCAAAAAGGCATCTTGTATAGACGTAAAAAGGACTCACCCAGAGATGATCGAAGCAGTTTCAGTAACAATAAGAAGTTGGTACTGTCGGCAGGGTTGTGCTTGTTACCTGCACCATTTGAGCCTGGGTATTCCTGTTATACGTGTTCTAGTAACAGTATGAATACCCTATGTATCTCTACACTCACCCAATCAATATCGATTCCTAGACCTTTCTTCAGTCGCATGAATTATTGAAAGCAAAAAATACATACCGTCGAGCCCGAAAGAGTTCACTACACTTGTCAACGTCTTGACGAACTTGGTTCTGTTTGCTGCGTTACTGGCCACATCACTGAACCAATGGCTACCTCCCCAGCCTCCTACGATTGAAGTCAAGAAAATGAGACTGAGGAGAAACGATTTCCCTCACCGACAGACAAAACGATCTTGGTTGCTTCACCACTATGCCGCGCACTTGAAACGAGTTTCTTGAGAATACCTTGACTACCAGTATCCCAATCCAACGTCGACGAAGCGTTCGGGAGAGCAAAGGCTGAGGAAACAATTGGAAATCGCTCAAGCTCACAGACGGATCGTAGAACATACCGAAGAAAAGAACGTCGAATTTGCCAAATTTGACTTTATCGGGGGGATTACTCCACGCTGACCAGGTAGGATAGTATGCAGCGGCAATATTCGTTGCCTTGGGTCCCACGATTAGGCCGAGAGAGGCGGTGGTTTGGGAAATCATGAGGGGCGCTTTAATGTCCGGGAGGCTAGCTACGTCGAAAGAAGGAGAGGAAAGAAATTCGAGGAAAGCGTTGTTGATCCGGTACTGCGGCGCCGCCTTGAGTAGATTCAGGTATTCTTCAAGTCCAGTTTTGCGTTCTGCAATGAGGCTATCATCAAGCCAGGCCAATGGAACAAACGCATTGGTGACAACGCGCTTAGGCGGTAGAGCGAAAGAATCGCCAAGATAATTCTGAAGGTCAACAAACTTCAAACATCGTCAATTCTTGTCCCATTCAGGCGAACAAAGACACATACCTGGGAATACCTGCGTGGTACTTCGTATCGTTGACCGTTCCCGAAATCTGCCCTTACAATATATAGAACATGTGGATAAGGAGAGGAGGCAGTAGTGTGTTCGACGATAGAAATAGTCTGAACAGCCGCCATGTGTGGTGGTGGAAGAGAGAAAGGAGAGATGGCGAGTGCATTCATATATGTGGCGGATTGAAATAAGGTTTAAGCATTAGACGTTAAGCACTCGTCCCAAAAAGGCTTGTTATCTTCCTTTTTCGTATAGAGACACACCACACACAAGATACTAAAGCAGCTTGCTTGATGCGGCGGGTGCGATTCGACTATGTATAAGTTTGATAAAGTAGAGCGGCAGTGCGCTGATGGTGACAAGCACCGCGAGCTTCCACGCAAATACCAACGACACTACAAAGGACAGATCTAGTGATCACAAGTTTCTCGTCAGAACATCCCATACAAACACAAATGTTTCAAATATACATACCGAAATATTCTGGCAGGAAGGCGATGCTGACAACGTAGAACGAGAAAGTGGCGATCTCGGAGATTACCATGTAGATATGCCTGGAAAGGGCATGAGAATGGGAGCCGCTGGGATAAGTATTTCACATACCATGTTGTGATCTCTAACGCAACCATGATGAGCTCATTGAGAATGAGCGCCGTAAAGGAAATCGACACAATATGTAGAAACTCGTTCTCAAATAGTACGAGTGACATGATCATGATTGCCGCGCCTATCGAACCAGCTCAAAAAACGAACAAACGCGCTCCACACGTCAACTCACCCTGGTAAAGACTGATCATCAACCACTGGAAGAATGTCTTATAGGAAAGGGCGCGACCCTAAAGATAATCAATCTTGAGTCGTCGAACGTGTCAACGAAGGATCGTCGGCCCACCTTGGTCAGTTCTTTGTACAGTTCCGGATACAACAAGGCAAGATCTTCGTTGACATCGCGATCAAGGACAAGCGAGAACACCGGCGCCATTGTATAAACCGTGGCGTATCCCACCATCAGCCATCCCTGATATAGCGCGATTGGGGCGAAATAAAAGATCGCTGAAAAGACGGCTTGCATGATAGAGATGATGAGACCGCGATGTATCACGAATTGTGCGAGTTTGGCAGAGCGCCGATAAGAGTTACGTCCATGCCATAGAAGGAGTTTCGTCAGGAAACTAAATTGAGTTACAGAGAAGTCGGCCGCCAGAGACGCTTGTTTTCCTTCTTTACCAACAATACCGACACCTGGAACGAGTGCGTATGAGAGACGAACTGATAAGAGAAACTATACGCACCGACGTCGGCTGCTTGTATCATGCTGACATCGTTGCCACCATCTCCTATACAGCACACACGTTTTCTAGTGTGTTTGCGAATAAGCCGAGCAACATCTGCTTTCTGCGTCGGCGAACAGCGGCAAGCCACAACGGCAGACAGTTTGGTAGTAATCTCAATGAATTCGTTCTTGAACAAGTTAAGGCAAAGCTATAGGAGTAATTGAGTGAGTCCATGTGGCCAGGAGGGAATTATCCCCAAGGAACGCACCTGTAAGGATTCTCCATCAATGACCAAGCAACAGTCCAATTTGGACTGGAGAAATTCCAACTGATCTCGGACTTGGTCTGAATTCTTCACTGAGAGGTTCCAAATTAACAAAATCGAACTACCAGGAGTAAGAAGACAGACATACGCTTCGCGATCTCGTGGATGTATTGATTCCTCGCAACCAGTTTCGTCGATATTGCGATACATCTCGCCGTT
Source organism: Tephrocybe sp. 9174TJB (assembly GCA_018850275.1). Classification (NCBI taxonomy): domain Eukaryota; kingdom Fungi; phylum Basidiomycota; class Agaricomycetes; order Agaricales; family Lyophyllaceae; genus Tephrocybe; species Tephrocybe sp. 9174TJB. The sequence continues at coordinate 12,123 of JABAJT010019509.1, read as the reverse complement.
TCAATCTTATCCCCCGTCAGCATCCAAATCTTGATACCAGCGTTCCTCAGCAACTCCAATGTGGACTTGACATCATCCTGCAACTTGTCCTCCACACCGGTCAATCCAAGCAGTTCCAGATCATGTTCCAGATACTCTGCCACCACCGCAGCCATCGCTTCGTTCCTTCCCTCTAGTTGCACGCTGGCCTCGTGGTGCCTTTCTCTAAAGTCTTGATATAACTGGGCTCCTAGGCGCTTCCGTGCCATGACGAGCGTCCGCAGACCCTCGCGCGCCATGTTCGCCGTCTCTTCCTCCAGCCAGTCGTTACGCTGCACAATCTTTGACATTACGACATCAGCTCCTTTTTGAAGGAACATGATCTCGCCTGTCTGGCGGTCCCGCACAACGATACCCATGCGCTTTGATTCCGAAGTGAAAGGGAATATATCCAGTACATCGAAAGATATAATGGAGCCAGATGGTGTCCGGAGGTCAATTCGAGTGCGATCGCGAAAGACGAGCGTAAGTCCGATAGATTGAGTCCAGGTGACGATGGCAACTTCGTCTGGGGAGGAGGCTTGGTAAGTTACCGTGCCGTCATCGTTGTTCACGGGAGTTACCTAGAATAATGAAACAATTTAAGAATATCGTTTGAATTGAATTTACTCAAACTACACACGTTATGACACAGTGCCAAGCTCAAAACAACATCACGAACACGAGAAGACATGTCTCGTCGTCCTCGTGTCGCGAGTTGAGCGCCGGTGGACAAGGAGGCTTGTCTCATATGCCCTATTACAATGTCACCTAAATATCAATGATCATTCCAGATAATCACATTGGTCACGAACCATGGTCGCCTGTTCCAAAGGCGACTTCCAATTGATGTGCAACTTCATCCATTGAATCAAAGCCATACGACATAGTCCCCATGTGAAGTTTCTTCATCTCCATCTCTTTACAGGGCTTCAGTTTGATGTTTATAAATGGAGGAGCAATCTTACCATTTTGTGTCAAGGTGCCAGTCTTATCACTCAACAAGTACTCAATGCGCCCAAGTTCCTCGGGAAGGGTACTTGTGCGCACAATTGTGTTGGGTATCTCGTTGTCATTCATGATTTGCTGCGCGTAGACCGTCTTGCCCATGTCCAGGTTGACCCGTAAACTGTTGAGAGTAAGATCCCATACTGAAAAGGAAGAGTGAGGCCATTTACCTGATCGGGATGATAGAAGAAAACAAAATGAGAAATCGGAAGACGTAGATGTACCAAAGTCCTCGGAAGCCATTCAAGGCGACAAGCACGATTGACAAGGCAAAAGTAACAGTGCAAAGGATCTGTAAGGGTCGTTAGCCCAGAAACAAATTTGTCTCGGATGACATGTACCTTCGCAAGGTTGTTGATCTCCAAATCAAGTAGTCCAACCTTGGTTTCAGGATGGCTCGTATTCATCACCGCACGCGTTTCTGGTCCAGTGTACACCACCATGCCAACCGCTGAACCAGCAGCTAAGACTGTATTTGCCCACAATACATTTTCGACTGTCAACGGTGAAACTGAAGGCGTTGAGTCTGACGTGCCATCGCCAGATGGTGGATGGTTGAGCGTAAATGTCCCGATGAACGAATGAATATCCTTGATTGGGGAGTCCGCTAAACTTCATTCGCATCATTTCACAAGCGCACCACAGAGAATGGACGCACATACCATATATCTCCGCATCGAGCTGGGTGAGCGCTGCTTCCTCGACCTTCTGGCACTCCGGAACCGCAACACGCAGTTTCCAATCCGTCTCTCCGTCGAGTTGGTCCGTGCGGATGAAGCATGTGCCCGAGTTGTCTGATGTGCGCAGCAATACGAGGTCCGCAGGCACACGCTGATTCTTGTCGAGGTGAATGAGATCGCCTACACGAAGCGACGAAGAGGGAATAGAACGCGTATGGAGGTACGCGTCTGCGCGGGAGAGGGCGGAGGAATCATCGGGTGGCCGGTCCAGAATTAGATACTTCTGCGAGTTGGCTTCGCGGTCGCGTAGGTTACGTTTGTAGTCGTCATATGCCTCCTTTCCCATGGTCACGAAGAGAACAAAAGCGAGAGGGGCTACGTATGTCACAATATAACCTGCGAAACGTCAGCTTGCTGCGCAAGAACGTATACGTCTGCCTACCTATTTTCAAGGCCGGTATAAACTGGGATAGCGCAACAAGTAGAAAGTAAAGATTGAAAAAGAACTTGAACTGCTCGTAGAAGACGATTGGGAGGAACGTGAAGGCATTGTACTTCTGGTTTCGTACAATATTAGCCGGGAAACGAGATTGGAATTTGTCTGCACATCATCAGATCCAAAATTTGGTACAACTTAAGCCTCTTACCAGATGGTCGAAATGGGATTGTACGAGAGGTGTCTTTCGAGACTGCGGGCGCGGCTTTTTTGAGGGTCGCAGTGGGCAGCTGTTTGACAAGATATCCAACTCAATGCAAGCTGGATTCAAGCGTTCACTGAACGTACCTGTGGTGTACCAGGAGCACCATCCTCTATCTCAAACTCGTCGTCAAACTCCTCCCTTCCGAGCAGACCCGCTTGTTCCTCTGGGTCATCAGCGTATCTCTCTTTCCGCTTCCCCTTTCGTATGTTTCGTCGTGACGAGCTCGTTGAAGCAATGGTAACGTTGGAGCGTGCAGGCATAGTGTGCGGCAAGTCAGAGTCGGTAATAGGAATGTAGTTTGCTCGAGCCTTGCTTCTTCGGATTGAGTGTAGAGGGATATCCGACATGGGCAAGGTGGAGTGATGCCAACCTGACAGCTACGATGTAGATACCAACTTGACCTAAAAAGTCGGTCTAACCCCTGCGCAAGAGTCCCTGCAGATTACAGCAGGACTTGTGTGGCGCAGGCTGATGGGAAAAGGCAAGCCTTCAGAGGCACGTCGACGTTCGTTGAGAGGCGTTATTGTAGTTTGTTTGGTCAACGCGCCACAACCAAGCCTTTCTCTCAATTCTCATCATTTTCCTTCGTGCTGAAAGCACTACTCGTCTTCTTCCTGCTTTTATCTTATTAATCTATACCCATTATGGAGGCAAAGACGACCACGACAAAAACTATCAGTAATGGGACCCTTGGACTACGGTTTATGCAAAACGCTCAACGAGCCAAACAGCTCAAGGAAGTCGAAGCCGAACGAGCACAAGTCAAGGACGACGCAGAGTGGGAAGTGGATCCGAAGATTAGGGATGCATGGGGGCCTTCATCATCGTCTTCGGGCTCGTAAGTCTCATAGTAATTTTGCTATATCGCCAAAAGTCTTACCCGGGCAAATCAATAAGGCAAACAATAATTCACGAGACCTCTTATCTACCATTTCTTTTCTCATCCGAGGCTTCAACTTCTTCAGAACCTGAAATACAAAAGCCGAAGGGACGGAGGGCATTTAACAAGCACGGAGTTGAGGAACTTGAGCAACAAGTAAGCATTACTCTGTGTTTGGTTACAAGGTCATCTCAATATTTCGAGAAAACAGCCAGCTGCAGAATTCACGTCAATACCAACACCCGACGAACAAAAGCGGTCCAAGGTACACCCTCGGCCCAAGGCCATATCAGGTGGCCCCAGTCTTTTTGGGTTCCCTGCAGATAACCAGCCTTCTAAACCCAAAAGCACGAAAACGGCCAAGCAGTCAATTTATGACAACACCGGCGTCGGACAGGATCTCCGAAACGCCTCGAAAGTGCAACCATCTACCCCGACACAAACACCACCTCCTGCTAGAGCCACGTTCCTCAAACCTGCTGGTGTTGACGAGCCCCGGAGTGCCAAGCCTTCGTTGGACGCGAATGCAGGCTCTGACATTATCCAAGGCGCACGGGGCAAGAAATCTAAACGCGAGCGCCCAGGCACGGACGGCGATGAGGACACCAAACGCAAGAAGAAAAAGAAGCAGAGTGTGACCTAATGTGAGTCCTCGTCCTGCATCCAGGAGCTATATCTGGTACCTTACCACCTATTATGCAGTGATACAG
>JABAJT010019508.1:4741-27223 GCA_018850275.1 Tephrocybe sp. 9174TJB | reverse complement strand
GGTGGGTATCGCTGGTAAAGGGCGCACACGTCGAGGCTGGGGCTCGTCCATGTACCCTGGATTATTACTCTCGATGGATATATCTGTTGGTCGTGCGGTACGGTGCTGTGGAGAACGAAGGAGACCGTCTGGCTGGCGGCCATTGGGCAATGATATCTTGGTATCCAAGGTAAATTGTGGGTTGATGGGTTGAAAATAAAGGGGAATCTACGAACCTGTTCGTTTACTGTTTGTGAGCGGTTTCGTTGCTGCTGTTGCTGCTGTCTGGCAAGGTCATTGAAGGAGTTGTTGGTGATAGAGTCGGCTGAGAGGGGAGGAGTCTGGAGGTGGGTAGATCTAGCAGGAGGTGGTGGTGGTGGTGGTCGGCGGTCTACAATTAAAGCGAGGGAACCTTTGCTATCTCCCCTTTCACGGCATAGCGCTGATAATGACTGATCTGTCAGAGGGTCGCCGATATGCATTGAGCCGATTTCGGTCTCGAAGATCAACGCGCGAGCTTGTTCGTCCTCATCATGGATGCCAAGCTGATATGATGGTAAAGAATTCAGAATTCAGCCGCTGGGGGCGGTCAGAGGACGTACTTTGTGAAGAATGCGAGTGCGAATTACATGGCCCTGGTCGAGGGCGTCGGTTAGGTCGACTGGGGTGTAGCGCTCTGCATCGACGGTGACGACGACGAGGATCTTTCTCGATGGCGATGCGGGGCTGTGTGGTGGATGCTGGGGACGGTGATGAGGGCGGCGGGGCCACTGGTGGTCCATTCGCGCCTTGGCTGGTGGTTGCGGACGGAAAAGCGCTCAGCATCCACTTTCCCACGTGTCGATTTTACTACATTGCCCAAATAATTTGCAACGCTCCTCCATCCTTCCTCCCACCATGTCCCAGTACAAGTCAGCTCTCCGCCAGCAGCCTCAGTCTCACCAAACAGACTCGTCTCCATACCGTGCCCAAGCTAAGCAGCTCCAGGAAGCCTTTCCCAGCTGGTCAAACGACGGTCAGCATCCACTTCTCTTCATTTTTGCGGCGCGTCTCTCATCTTTTTTTCTTTCTCAAAGATCTCCAGTCTTTGCTTGCCGAAGTACATGGCGACGTCGAACTAGCCGCTACAAGAATCACAGAAGGTATGTCTTTCATATCTCATCCAACTCGTGTTTCTTTTCATCTTCCGCCCCAACAGGCACCGCTGAGCAATGGGGCTCTGTCTCCCGTAAAAAGGACAAGAAGACGCCTGCATCTGCTCATCCTTCCAAGGAGACTTTCGCTTCTCGTGGTGACTCTCGGGGTGCTCGTGGCGGAAGGGGCGGGAGGGGTGGTCCCGGTCGCGGCGGTGCAGCTGTGCGTGGCCGTGGCGGTCCTCCGAGGGGCGGTGCGCCCAACGGTCGTACCCACAAAGTAGATAGCCCCACTCAGGCGCAAGTCGATATTTCGGCTGCTGCTCCTGCGGTCGCTACAAAAGAGGCCCCTGACTCTGCTGACGCGTCCGCTGAACAAGCCGCTCCAGAGCCAGCCACTCAACAGAACGGAGCTGCACCTTCATCTGCCTGGGGAGATTCGTCGTCTTCTCAGGCGACTCCATCTGTTTCCACATCAACCTCGTGGGCAGGTGCCAGCGCAGCTCCCTCATGGGGCACAGACACAGAGCCCAATGGCTCGACTGCTAATGTAATTGCCCCCAAGCCAGTCTCAACCCCAGCGACTTCAAAGAAGTCTTGGGCTCAAATTGCACGGTATGTTTGCCCGATATGTCTGTTCAACAGCTTTTTGACAAAATCTCTTTGTTCGTGCGCACAGACCCCAAGAGAAGCCTGCACCACCGCCACCTGCCCCCGCTCCAGTTTCCGTTTCCGTTCCCGCCCCCGCACCTCCCGCTCCCGTTTCTCAACCACCTGCTCCGGAACCTGAACCAGAATCCCAAGCCCAGACTTGGGAAGAGCCAACCACGGCACAAGCACCAACATGGGAAGACGAACCGCAAACGAAGCCTCCCACAATCACCACAGAACCAGAAGAGCCTAATGTCGAGCAAGCTCAGAAACATGAGGCAGAGGAAGCTTCCAAAGAACCTACCCCTGCTGAGCCTGAGAAGCAACAAATCTCTGCGTCCAAGTCAGAGCCCGCTCCCCTGGCGCCTATTGCAACGCCAGTGCTGGTGCAGACAGCCCCTGCAGCAACTCCCTCACCAAAATTGACATCGCGTCCTGCGGCTGCCGCGCACCGCTCGAGCGCTCGCTACAAAAATATTGACCAACCGGTGGTCATGCCTAGCTCGTTTGGCTCCGGAATCGAAAAAGTTGGAATGCAGTTCGGCAGCTTGAGCCTAGGAGGGGACAGCATCTTTGATTCTAACCCGTAAGTTCGTTCATCGTGCAGTCGCACACGACCTAATCCCCATCAACTAGATCTGAACCTGAACTACCTGCATCAACCCCCGAAGCTCCCGCTGCAGCTGCAGCTTCCGCCGTTCAAGAAACCCCAGCACCTGCTCCTCCTGCCACCGCACCTGCTGCTACCACTAGCAACACCATCTTCTCCCAACAGCAAACCCAACCTCCAGCGCTCCCCCAACAACTCAATACTCTCCCTACGTCAGTTTCGCAGCCATCACAGCAGCTTCCTCCTCATGTTACTGCTGCTGCTGCTGCTGCCTCCTCTCCCATTCAACAATTCGCTCAGCAACAACACCAGCAAGCTCAGCAACAGGCTCAGCATCAAGCTCAGCCACAACAGCAGCAACCTTCCTTGGGTTCTACTCATCTGCTCCAGCAGCATGGACAGCAGCCCCAGGCACACAGCCAGTATGCCCAACATGGTCTACCCACCCACATGGATCCTTCGCAACAGCAATTGCACTCTCAACAGCAAAACAACACCCACTCGAATTACTTCGGCGGGCGTGCCGAGGCTGCCAGTGGCGCCACTGGGCCATACTTCCAAACACATACGCCTCCAGCAGGACAGGGTCAGGAAAGCCCATACGGTGCGTTTGGCCAACTTGGTGGCCAACCACAACACCAACAGGCGTCGCATCTCGGTGGATTTGGAGCTCAAGATTACAACAACTATGGTGAAAGCCAGCGGGTAAGTAGATCGTGTTTGCTTTGACTGATTTTTCTGACAACTTTATCAGGGTTTCTACGACTCCTACCAACAGGGTGCTTTCGGCAACCGTAACGTTCTGGGCCATGAAGACGTCAAGGGTCTCCCCGTCAATCAACAAGCCTCTGCCAACGCCGGAATTCCTTCATCCAATCCTCAAGCTGCCCAACCTCACACCTCTCTTCAGGCCGGGGGTGCACCCCAGCCCGCTGGTGCACAAGGTCCCCAACAAGGTTACCCCGTGCCTTACCCCTACTACACCTACCCGCAGAATCAGCAATTCTACGGCTACAACCCTCCCTACGCTGCCGTCCCTCAGCCATTCAAATATCCTACCATGTACCAGCAGCCTCCTTCTGGGCCTGCCTCAGCACCTAGCCCTGTTGGTAAGCAACCTGGTGGTGCTGGTGCTGGTGGCTTGCCCCAGGGCAATCCTTACAACCAGGGTCTCTACCCTCAAGGAGGATATGACGATTACTCTCAGCAACACCACTCTCAGCACTCCCAGCAACATTCTCACTCTCTTGGTCTGAACCAGGGTGGTGTTGGTGCTGGTGAGTATGGCAAGCAGTTGTATGGAGGTGGAAATCAGGGTATGCAAGGATTCATGGGCGCGGGAGGCGCTGGTGGACCTGCTTCGAATGCCGGTGGACCCAGGGGTGCTGGATCCCCCGAGACGCCTTACAAGCCATATACCGCTAAAGACGTCGGAGGTGTTGCTACCGGTCGTGGTGCTGGCCAACAAGGCCAAGGACAGGCTCAGCCTCAAGGACAAGGCCATGCTGGCCAAGTTCCCCAAGGTCAGGGCTTCTATGGTGGTGCTCGGTTCGGCGGAGCAGGTGCTGGTGGAGCTGGAGGTGTCGGAGGCGCTGGTGGTGGCCCGCAACAGACTGGCCACCACCCCCAGAATGGTCCACAGGCCCATCTCTATCCACAGAGCGGCAACGAAGGTTTCTACCCATACCGCGGCCAGCAACAGGGATACTGGCAGTAAGCACATTGGCAGGCTGCTTGTGCTATAGCTTGTGCTATGTTTCTTGTCATTTTCTTTACACATTTCATTTGTTACATGTTACATTACCTCTTGCTCACTCGCCACGTCCAGTTACTTTTACTTCTTTCTTCTTTCACTCTACGTCTCTCGTCTCTGTCTCTCTCTGATTGATCTCATTGCTCCATCTTTCTTCCTCGTATCATACATCTCGCCTCAGTTCTCGTCGCTCTTGTACGTGTATGTTATAGTCCGGGGCTCAAAAAATTCCAATGCGCACATGATCTTTAGACGACGTCTTGATAAGGATGGTCGCGTGCGTGTCGAATGTCAATAAATCCCCTCATGAATGAACAACGCGTCGCTGGCTATCGCTCGTATCGTCTGTCACTCCGCTGGCAGCCTGAGGAAGCCGCAGAGCCAACTAGCACCATCGTGTTGACTGGTTCCAAGAATGGTGTTTTCGTCGATACTAGGTTTATCAAAGATCCTAGATACGGCGAGCTTGACTGGGCAATTGCTGGTTATAGAACTACCGATCCCAGTTTCGTGCTTTCGTACATCGACTTCCACGATATCTCGTGAACTGACACAATTGTCATATCTACAGGCAACCCGAATGTGATAACGTTTAGGCATCTCATCGATTCAAGGACGCTGGTCAGTCGTGATAACTCGCTCGCTGTTTTACAACAGAAACATGAGACTTCCAATCAATAGGAGGAAGTTGAGGACATGGGAACCAATTCTACTTTGCCGGATGGCACGACACTTGAAGTGGGGGAGATGACTAATCCAGACACGGGCAAGATGACGCCGTTTGAGGAGATCTGGCGAGATGAAGAAGAGGTAGATGCAGCGAGCGTTTTATTTATCAAAAACATAGTTGGGACTTCATGGCAGGGTCGGGTTGGACACGCGCAAATGGGTCTGGGTCGGGCTGAAGATGGGATTTTCTGGGCTTGGCAGGCAGAGAAGGAGGTTGATGGCGAGTGGAGGATCAGGTATTCAACTCAGAGTCTGGATCAGAAGAATGTCGCATTTCTGCCAGAGCATGGAGAGACCAGCTGGGAAGAAGGCTCGAATGTGGAATGGGCTGGTGACACTTGGACAGTGCTTGAGCGTGGAGATGCATAGGGATCGTGATAACTTGATATCGTTACAATTGGTATCCAACATGAAAACTAGAAATACAATTTGAGAACTTATGGTATGCCTGCCCAATGATACAGAACAGTTCCCTGCAGACAATCAGCTGTGTATATAGGACGGTAACGTATCGGCTTACCGTACTGTTATCCTTTCGTACAACCTTTCGGTTTACTAGTGCAATCAAACATTTATTCACTCGGGCTTGAATGAGATCTGGTGGTTTAATGAGGTCGATTACTTTGAAGCAACATTCAATGCAAGATAGGAATGATTGAACGAGGGCTGCGTACACTTCACTCCTTGAGGCGCAGCATTCAGAAGACCCTCAATGACAGTTTCCATACTTCGACGAAGATTCTGTGGGGTAAAATGTCAATGGTGGTGATCAGAAAAAAGTTGGTCAGGGCGCACTGGATCGTTGCCGCGGAATTCAAGTGGTAAGCAAGAGATGACTTTCTCAATTTCGAGCTGGAGTAAAATGGTTAGACGATGATAAGATAGGTTGCATGTATACTTACACTTCGTTCTTTCTTCTCCTTTGCAGTCATCTTAACCTTCCCAGGTTTCTTCTTTGGTGCGGCATTTGGTTTCGATGATGGTCCAGATGTGTTGGTAGTTACAGTTCCGGCAAAGGTTAACTCGGCGTCTGTGACTTCGGTCATCGTCGTCCTATCAGACGCTGCCTCTAGTTCGCGTTTCTTCGATTGAAGAGCCTCCATAGCATTTAACGCGTCTACTTCTGTAGTATATACGATAAAATCGCCGATCCCCCTCTTTCGTAGAACATCAACTCACCTGCCCTTTTCTTTGCCATGATAAACGATGCCTCTGCTGGGGCCTTGGGTGTCTGGTCAGCATACAGAAAAGTGCAAGACTTGTGGGTGAGTATACTTGGGGCCAGTCCACAGTCAACGCATTCATGTTCATAATATATAGCCAGCTCGCAAAAGACTCGTTAAATTTCGAAAGTGAGTCGCTGAGGTTCTTCATGCCCTCAATGTTAGCCTGTAGGGCTTCCGTCTCGTCAACAAATTCCGACATTGCGGGCTCCAGGAACCCGAGTCCATGTGGCGCATCTGGGTATGCTCCTGAGCGCGAAAGGGCGAAGAGGGAGCCCTGGGATACGCGTTTGAGGGGCGTTCTGTGCGGCGTCTGTGTGGTCGGCATCCAAGAAACTTTGATGGCACGTGCTTGAGTTTGGGCCAGTTTATTTTCAAAGCCGCCGGATTATGTCGGTTTGCTCTCTCCTCGTCGCCAGTGTCTAGACACCAAAACAGCTCATTCATCATGAGGCCCACAATCCCCCGTTTTAGCGATATGCCAGGCCGTATGTTGTCTGTTTTTTGTGATATCAACATAAACTGACCAGTCCAATTGCCTTGTTCTCTTCATTCAATCCTTTCGCTTGCTTCAAAATATAAAACTGAATTACTCTGCTTGGGCCTTCATTTGCACGACAATCTCATGAATTTCTGTTATTCTGGTTGAATATGGCGTATTCATTTCGAAAATCGCTTCGCGGGTGGATTCATGCTATAGCCAAGGTCTACGTGAGTGAATTGGGGTTGTTTTTTAAGAGTGCGGCAGTTTGACACGTTCTTTTAGAACCTCTGGTGGGGTGATAGCACTGGCATGAGGCAAAAAGGAGTTGTTCAATACAGTGCGCCATTTTCCAGACGCGCACGATCAATGCTGACCCGATGTCCCTCTCATCTTTATTGCACACTCTTCAAATAATCGACTTTCATCCTTCCTACATTGCTTTCCATCAAACTTCTACAATGTAGCAATATCGCCGTATCAAGCCAAGGCTGCACCACACATGATTCGCAACTACCTCTTCAACGGCTATCGTAGGATTGCTGGAGACCTTGTCTTCTGGCTGCTTCCTTTCGGAGCTGGTAAGTTCAGAACACTGTCCTCATTCCTCATTTTTCGTCTCTGAATTATTATGCTTCGCCTGTGAATTCATATACTGACTGGTTATTACACAGGATATGGCATCTACACTTGGGCCAAAGCCCAAGACGCCTACAACCACAGCAAGGCTGGCCATATTGCGCACCTTGCGGCTGGTGGAGATGAGCACTAGTAGACGTTATTATATCGTACTTAGATGCCAATGACATGTATTCCAAAAATTCTTTCAATTTGGTGCTTTCCCTCCGCGTGACCAGCGCGCATCCAGGTTCCGGATGCGGACGATCAGATGTTTGGTTGGCCAAACAAAGGGGATATATAAGCTGCGCAAAATTTTTGCTTCAGGCTGGCATTCAGCCCACCAATGCCAGAACAAAACTCTCAATTCCTTGATCCCGCCTCTGCCCTCGAGCATCTCAAGCATTATTCTCGCAACGATGGCCTCTCCGTCGCAGACCTCATGGACTCTCGCGTCCATGGAGGCCTCACCTACAACGATTTCCTTCTTCTTCCAGGAAAGATCGACTTTCCTGCCTCCGATGTCATAACAGAGAGCCGGATAACTCGCAATGTAACCCTTAAAACACCTTTCATGAGTAGTCCCATGGACACCGTGACCGAATCTTCGATGGCCATTGCTATGGCGGTGAGGATCCTCACATCTATCTCCCTCATCTGCAGTACCTATATTTGCTCTGTCAGCTCCTTGGAGGCATCGGTGTCATTCACCACAATCAGTCCGCCGAGTCTCAAGCGGCGATGGTCCGTGCCGTGAAGAGGCATGAAAATGGCTTCATCACTGAACCAGTCGTCCTGTCGCCGTCAAATATCGTCGAAGAGGTCTTGGACATCAAGGCCAGGCTAGGATTCTGTGGAATACCCATCACAGGTTCGTAATATCCCTGTTGATCGTTCTATTAGGATGAGACTTTTTTTTTACATAACCTTCGTTCTGCTGAGTAAACACGTTTTCATCGTGTGGTTTGCGGATATTTTTATGTTTTCCTGATCTTTCATAAGCCCTTCATGTGTGCATCATTTATTGACAACGTTTTTTGTCAGACACCGGACGGCTTGGAGGAAAACTCGTCGGTATTGTTACCGCACGCGACATCCAATTCCGTGACTCTCAGACCCCACTCCGCGATGTAATGACAACCGCGCTCGTCACCGCTCCCCTCGGTATCACCCTTAGGGAAGCAAACGACATTCTCCGTGACTCTAAAAAGGGCAAGCTTCCGATAGTTGACCCCAGCGGGAACCTCATTTCCCTCCTTGCCCGTTCCGACCTCCTCAAAAATCAGTCATATCCTCTTGCATCCAAAAAAGCCGATAGCAAGCAGCTCTACGCTGCCGCTTCAATTGGCACAAGGCCTGCTGACCGCGAACGCCTTACCCTCCTCGTCGAAGCCGGCCTCGACATTGTTATCCTCGACTCATCTCAAGGCAACTCCGTCTTCCAGATCGACATGATCAAATGGATCAAGGATACCTATCCTTCCCTCGAAGTCATTGCTGGTAACGTCGTCACCCGAGAGCAAGCCGCATCTCTCATCGCTGCGGGCGCTGATGGTCTCCGTGTTGGTATGGGTTCTGGGTCCATCTGTATCACGCAGGAAGTCATGGCTGTCGGACGCCCACAAGCAACTGCTGTTTACGCCGTTGCCGAGTTCGCTAGCAAATTCGGCGTTCCAGTCATCGCCGATGGTGGTGTCAGCAACGTCGGCCACATCGTCAAGGCTCTCGCTCTCGGTGCAGGAGCTGTGATGATGGGTGGGCTCCTCGCTGGCACTGAGGAGGCTCCCGGTGAATACTTCTACCACGAGGGCAAACGTGTCAAGGCATATCGTGGTATGGGCAGTTTGGAGGCGATGGAGCAGGGCACCGCGAAGAAGGCGACTGTCAAAGGAAAATACCCGTCTCCCAACAAGGACAACACTGTCGAGAATGCCGCGACGTCGAGGTACTTCTCGGAGAGCAGCGCCGTCAAGGTCGCCCAGGGTGTTTCGGGAGATGTTCAGGATAAGGGCAGCGTTAAGGCATTCTTGCCTTACCTCTTCGTTGGCGTCCAGCATTCACTCCAGGATATTGGCGTTAAGAGTGTGGCTGCACTTCAGCAGGAGGTGAGGGCAGGAAACGTGAGGTTTGAGTTGAGGACTGCCAGTGCGCAGGTCGAAGGAGGTGTTCATGGGTTGAATTCGTAAGCGCTCGTTCGACTGTTATATGATGACTTAAACCTGATGATGCATTACAGATACACCAAGAGACTGTTTGCATAGAACTTAGAAGCATGTCAGTTATCGGCGCGCGTCATGTATCTTGTATCATGTTACAACCATTTTTTTTTGTATTGCAATCCTTGCTTGGATGACATTCGTATCACCATCGTGAATTGCATCTATATCGGTCTATGTCACCAATTGTAATAGGGTCGATATCTGACTACGGAACTATGGATTTCAAACACAGCAAGTTGCAACATTTCTATGGTTCGGTGGTAACAAAAGTATGGATCAACTTGTGCAGTGGGAAATGACGGTGCTGGGAAGAAATGCTGAAAGAACTACAAAATGAGCGAGTTGTGTAGACAAGAACTCAAATACTCACATCATTGAGGCGAATCATTGAGGATTAGGAGAGCGTCAATCTCATCCAACGAGGAGTCGGAGGGCTGAAAAGTGGAGACGGTCGTTTTGGAACCTGCAGGTAGATTTTCGGACGACTCAGATGAAGGGATACGGGCCAAGAGGAACGCTACATAGAAAGTAGCGCAGAGGTAGGCGATGTGTGATGTTACTTTCTTGTGTTTCTCTTGCACAAAAGCGTGGAAAAAATGTATAACAGATTTGCGTATACCGTCGACGGTTTCAAGCTCTGCGAAAAGATCCTGGCTCTTCAAATCTCCTTCTTCCCTCAGTGTCGGATGCAAAATTTCGTCGTCACAGGACTCATTGATGCCTTCCCACCATACACTCCAGAATTCGCCATTATGTCCTTGAACTTGACTCGACGAATGTTTACGTTTACTGTATTGACAGATTGCCGACCTCCGTGCCTCTAGTTCTTTGGTACCAGCAGTAAGGAAGTCGTCGAGAGACGAGAGCGCCAGGTTCAAAGCTCCAGCAGGGGCAGAAATGGAGCACGGCAACGGGAAAACGGCGCAAGGGCAATTGTGGGATATGATGGCGATTGCCATTTTGTCTAAACAGTATTCGGAAATCGACCGGAGCCAGATATACGATGAAGTCAGCATGATAATTGTAGATAGAGTTTTGCGGTGGCGATTGAGCATCTTGACTGATATCGCGCTGTCGTGCAGTCGGTGGCGCAACGACGGCAGTACTAGTGTCACGTCTGGTGGTGTGACAGGTCGGAAGAAACACACGTGACTCGCTGCAGAAGTTATTAGTAGCTTCCTTGTTAGCCACTAGGGCCTTGAAATCCACACCATGCTACAATTTTTTGGGACATTTATCTGCGCACTCGTAGCTTCCATCGCACATAACCTGTATACATTGACTCCAATCAATCCGAACGAAATAATTCCCTTCAATCCGGCTCTCCCCACATTTCAGTTCACTCTCAATCCCAACACTGGCTCATACGAACCGCCAACCGTGCCCCCGCCTTTTGGTGGTTCAACGTCTTTGCATTGGATCTTATCATTTGACTCGGCCTCTCATCACCCTGAGCCGCCGCGTTCCACACTCGGCGATACTACTGCAGTCTCCACCTTTGTTTCTCCACCTTTTACCCCACCAGAGCTTCATGATTGGCAGTATGGACATCTCATGGACTCAATCAATACCATTATACGCAATCAGAAACAAGATCGGACGTGGTTTTACTGCAACATGTTCATTATACCGTTCGGTCACATTGTTATCGCATTATTTGCCTTGCGCTGGCTTGGATATATCCAGCGGCCCTCCCGCCACCTTCCTCCTCAACTCCCATCTCTGCCGGTGCCTGAAAATGAACCCGAATACGAATCCGGATCCGCGCCTACACCTGTACTTGGGCCTGCGGGACCGGTGTCCGTATCCGCACTCGAATGCGCACTTACACCTGTTTTCGACTCAGAAACTGGGCCCACACACGCACCCACCCACATACCTGAACACGAAACTGCATCTAGCACACCTGCACCTGCTTCAACATCTACCCCTGCACCCACACCTGCACATAGTACGCCTACACCTGTCGTGGGAGAGCGTGATTCCACACGAGTCCCGCCAAATATGCGACGCATAGCCAACCTACAGCGCAAGTATCGGAGGCGTTATATTCTTCTTCAACATATTTCTCAACACGCCTCTTCCACAAGTAACTTGTTGTCTCATGACGACGAAACGACCGTGGATCTTCAACAGCGTTGCGTAGACACTCTTGACTAGTATGAGTAGTACCATTCACAACAAGGGGTACAAGTTTAGCATTCGAATAATGAAATAAATCAGTACATTATCTATTAGTTTTATTCAATGGTATAGTAAATCCAATCTACACTTAGCGAGACATGTATTTCCAAGTAAGCTTCAAGCCTTGGACAGGATGATAGACCTCAAGCATGTACTGATATGGTAATGCTTATATCAAGTCTTTCAAATTTCCTGTATTTTTATATCAAGTAGGTAGTTAGTACACATGCACAAGAATATCAAACTTGATGAATAGTACAAAAATCCGAGGCCGTTCCTGGGCCGAATCCTCGAATCCAACGTTAATAAATAATCATGGAATGCAAGAGAAGTACAATGCGCATGCAGTGGCCGGAATCGAAGAATTTCAAGAAACGGTGGCTTGCCATGTCAGCAGTCAGTGGACCACACAAGGTACTTGTCAGGTAACTAGCGGCAAAGTCCGAAGATCTAGCCCTCACGACCATGACTCGGACATGAACTTCTTTCCATGCTTCATCTCAGATTCGTCCCTTGAGCCATCATGAAAGTAAACGTAGGATTACGGTGACCAAAGTGGGCGTCACAAAAAGGGCTACACTCGAACAGAGTGGAAAAGATGACTGCGCTTCAGCCTTCCGTATGACTTACTCATGGGCTAGACTTCGTAGTAAGTCCTGTGCTTTTTAAGTGAATCTATATCAAACACTAAAACGCAATCATGCAACCTTTCTTCTGCAGGAGGCATTGATTGGCGTTCAGCTGCTCTTGTCGGTATGCGAAATCATTAGTATGCGAAAGGAAGCTCGCTGGCTGGCTGCACAAATATGACAAAACCAAATAAGTGTGTTGGCCCAACTACTCATTTGCGGGTCTCTTCAAGCTTGAGTGCGTGATATCTGATCCAATTTGTGCGTCTTTTCTATCATGACTTACGCAAATCCCTTCCAGCCTTTGCAACCCCTCTGGCGGTTTCGTTCAAGAATCTTTTTGCTAACCCATTATCAATTTTGGCGCCGAAGGTCAATTCATGATATCAGCCACTACAAAAGCCCCAGTAAGCATAGAGTGATCTTAATGCTTTTGTGGGAATACTGATATGCAGGCTCTTACAGCCCAACGGGACGTATGATGTGACTCAGGCGCCCGCGGCCCGAGTGACGTCACAAATATCACGTGACCGTGATGTTCAATCGAGCCACGCGCGTGGAACCAGAGCTCATCCCCAACTCCATTTTCGCCTCCATGTCGCCTCTCAGCTTTATGATTGCCTTCTACTTGAACTTTATCGCTCTTCCAATCTTTTTGCTGGTGTTCATCCCTCTTGCGATAGAAACGCTTTCGCCTTCTCCGCCTTTATTTCCTATCAATCCGTCGTCGTTCAAATTCGACCCGTCTTTCAAATTTGACCCGTCGTCCTTCAATGCGCTCTTGATCGATGCTCAACGCCCGCCACTGGCATTCATCCTCCTTATCCTTTTTATGGATTTTTGTGGATTAATCCTCTTGAGTGTGGCCATGGGAGTCTTTACTTGCCATGTACTCCCAACCATGCAATCCGGTCGTCGCCTTTCTCGCCCTTGTCTGGGTCCTATAGCTCGTTCCATTGTATGGATTCTTTTTTCATTGCCGCTTCTTGTGTCCATCGCCTTGATGCCCGCCTCCTCGCGTGACAAATGCATGGAATCACTCACTAGAAGTCTTTCTATTTTCAAACATCCCGCCGATTTCCTCGCCTTCAATTCACCGCTTGAAATATTCCTCGACTTTGGTTCGAGTGTTGCCGCCATCCTTGAGACTTTTTATGCCTCGAACGTGTCTTCAATCAAACACTGCCTCGCCATATTCATCAAGAAATCTTATAGCCTTTATCACCGACTTCTCTTTGCTTCGATTCTTGAAAACTTTGAAAACTGGGACGCGACCTCGATCAAATATCACTTTATGTCTTTTTATTTCCGTCCTCGCTTCACCTCAATTATCAAGGACATGACCTCAATCAAACATCCAAGCACTGTATTTTCAAGCCCTCGTTTCGCCTCAATCTTCGAGACATTCCATACGATTCTCCCCAGCCCTCGCCTTGCCTCGATTCTCAAGATCTTTCATGCCTCCTCAATCAAATCTTATTTCGCCATTTTATTATCATATACAACTTCTCCTCCTCCTCTCGGATCATCCTGTGCACTTGTCGTTGCCCTATTCGCCTTCGGAACTCTTAGCTCGTGTATCCTGCAATCCTGCCAACCAGCCACTTACCAAAGCTCCGCTGGACCTGGCTACACTCGACCATATCCCAAGATGTCTTCTTTTGTCTTTTTCTTCACCATCACCTGCCTCTCGGTCTTTGTAATAGAACCTCCACCAGCTCCTGTGTCATCCATGCCTATCATGCCTACAATCCCCATGCGCGGTCAACCACCCCTACCAACCAGCTCCATGCCCTTTCAGTTCTTCTCAAGATATGCCATTGCCCTTTTCAACCTCGCCGCCCGCCTGTCTCTCTTTGTGCCCGAGCCCGTACCAGCCCCTTGGCCACCCACACCCACCATGCCAATCATGCCCACCCGTACTCAACCTTCCTTATCAACCAGCTTCATCCGCATTGACCCCCTCGCACTAAGCCTACTCGCAGTGTTTGCAGCTGTGATCAGTGGATTTGGTTTGGTATCCTCCCGTACCCCCCGGCATGGTGATTGTAATGTTGCCGAGGGCTATATGGGCCTCGCAAAGATCGTTTTGGCGTCTAAATACCAGCGCGCTTCCAAAGCCTTGGCGGTCTGTCTCACGTGTGCCGCCCACCAAACTCGAGAACTTCTAAATGTGGCCTATTCCTTTGCATCAGTTCATTACGCTTGCGTGAAGGATATACTATCGCTCTGGTTGGCTACTGGCCATCGCATGTGCAGGTCCTTTGGAGTCCTGGCCTGGCGTGGTGCCACGTCCGGTATCTGGACAGCTCTGAACGTTGTATGGGATCATTGTGTTCTGATAATAGCAAAACAAGATGTATCCCCTTCACAACACCGCCCGGCCGCAACCGTGGAAGTCGAGGCATTAGCTGCTGTTGACCCAGAAACCATAGAAATGTTGGAGGCAATGACCGAAGCCACGTGGGAAACTGTTCGAAGTACCCTTGGCAGGATTCGAGCCTGTCGTCGAACTGTCAAGCTAACACGACAAATAGAAACGCAGTTTCATCTGAGGTTTCGTCGAAAACATGAAGAGTTGAGGTACTTGGTTTCCCTCAGCACATTTATCGCATCTGGTGAACCACCTGCCGACTGTACGTCTCTGGTCATTTTACTACTTGATGATCTGCTCATGTTAATCCTTCTAGATGCCGAGACTTCAAGGGAGCCTGGCTTCTCTGCCCCTGTGGAAAGCATTGTCGATTTTGGCATGGATGTTATGCTTAAGTTCGATGAAGACATGGAACGATTCGAGGAAGAGCTTGGGCTTATAGGCAGGATCCAGCCTCAATTTGGTGAACAGACTATCAATGCCGCTCGAGTCCGGTATTGGCATGCATCGCAGTACCTCTATATAGTCTCGATGCAACACGATCTTGTGTTGGCGACAGGTCAAGCAAATCGAGACAGGCTCCGAATACTTTTTGATGAGTATGACGATGAATACCGAGGTTTGATCGACGACTGTCGTTTCATGGAGGAAGAAATCGGGCGGGGCTTCGGACTGGACGCCAGGGAGCTCCCCGACTGTACGCTTACCTCGTTTAGTTATGACCCTATCTTTGAGACTAATGCAACTATGCTAGATGACCAAGCTCTTGCAGAAGGAGCATTCGACTATGGCTCCGCCGCCTTTGTATCCGGTGCTATTGATTTTGCGCCACCCGCCCGCGTTGCCTGAACTAGAACCGTAACTTGGAACCTAAATGAAACGTACTTCAAGAATCATTGCATCGAAGGATTTGAACACGAACTTCTGGAACTTCCGACGACCTTTTTCTGCATCAAATCTTATAAACACTTGAATTCCCGAAATTTCTCTGCATCGAACGACATAAAGATCTTCTTGGCTCCCTTCTGCATCAGACAATTTACACACAAATTTCTTGGAATCCGAACTCTTTCCTGCATAGAACGATATAAAGATGAATCTCTTCGGCCCGAACTCTCGCATGCATGGATCCCATTCTTTTCTGAACGCAATCAGCCCACGTTTTTTACTGCATCGAACAAATTCTTTTGGACTACGGCCTTTATCTGCAATGGCGATATACAGACAAAATCTCTTCTTGCTGGCTCGCCAGTGCATAGAACCATGAAAACAAACCTCTTGGGCTCTCTAAATATTCTTTCCCTGCCTTGACCATCCTCGACCCCGCATTTCCGATTCTTCACCGCAGCAGACGATACAGAAAATTCTCTTGGAGTCCGGCCTGTTTAATGCATCGAATATTTCTGTCTTCCAACTCTGGCTTGCATACTTTCCCTGCCTTGATCCCTGTCAATCCTCGACTCTGTGTCCCTCCCTGCTTCTTCACTGCATCGAAAATATACAGAGTATATTCTTGGACTCCCGACCGTCGCATATAATATGTCATCTTTTTTCCCAGCCTCGATCATAATTCACCTCAGACTCTCAGCTTGGTTTACTTTATATTTCAATATCATATTCGTTACCCCCCATGTTCCCTCATATATACTTCGTTTTGTTGATCAGTACTTGTGTAGATTCTCTTTTGTCCATTACCTGCCTCCCATAACATGAAATTGATTGTTCATTTGCAAGATATGTGTAACATCATGAGTGATGATCGCACACCGTGCTCTGGTTGAAGAATTCGTTATTAAGTTCTGTCCCTCGTTGATGGCAGGTGCAGTGTCAGACCAGATGCCTAGACTACTTTTTTGTAAACACGGATAGTCTTTTGTGGCTTCCTGAGACGAGGTCGGTTCAGATTTATAATAAGAGTGTGATATGTTGCACATTAGTCGCCGAAGAAGGGCAAGTTTATATAGTAGAGCGACGGAAGAACGTGACCACGATCTAGATTCTACATGTCCATCAGGTACCTAAGAAATAGATGAATCAGAACCCAAATCCCTGGCGGTATACCAACATTGCCAGTCCTAGAGTGGATATTATAGGCATTATTGTCCGTAAAAGTGTGAAAACGGCAACGTATGAGTCGCCAGCAGGAGCCCACCACCTGATCTCAGACCATAGCAGGGGGCCAAATACGACGCATGCGGTCCAGAACTAGGACTTGATCAGCTATAGTCATAGACAGAAAAAAACTCGAACCATACAACTCTAAAAGACTTGAAGAACAATGCAGGGTATAGATAAAAGGGTGCAACTTCAAGACGAGGTGGTGCACTACCATTACTCGATGATGAAGGAACAGGGTGTGGGTGTGTGAACATGACCCAGATAGAGTAGAACGCGACAGCGAAGAAATGAGATGCGAGGAGCAATGGGGAGGGTATTATTCTGGAAATTGAAGTGAGAATATGGGCAACATTATATTAATAGAGAACAAACCCCGAAAGAAGAGAGACAGGGCCATTGACGCATTCCCCTCCAAGTTCGAAGTATTTGAAACAACCTGTCCGGAGTACTGCGAGTTCCTCATCTACTGAATGGTCAGTGCGATTAAATCACATAGGGAACACAACTCGCCGTCCGCTCCAAATAGATCATACAAGGCAACGCTCAGAATATTGATCGTCGACGACAGAGGTTTTCGACTCCAGTGCCATTCGCGGATAGCCTTTCTCACTTCTTTCCAATTCTGTAGATCATCTATTGGCGCGAGAAGTGTCCGAAGCATTACAACGTCGTTTAATGCGACTGTCATTCCGCCGCCCGTGAGAGGATGTCGCATATTCCACGCGTCACCAAGCAGAAGGACACCTTTCCTCGTACCCTGCTGTACGGGTGGGAGGAATGAATTGGGCATACGACGTAACCGGTCCTTTTCGAGTGCCGTTTGGATAGGAATGTGGAGGGATGAAGGCAGTTGCGGGACAATGTTCGTTAGAATGTGGGCCTATGTTGGATTAGCCTTCGAAGCAGAGGTTTCGAGATATATACGCACCTTGAGGTCAGATGGCAAAGGAGTCTTGACGTCAACAAGCATACGGGTATCGTGTTCTCCAATCTGGTATAAAAGTACAGGACCAAATCCCTTGCAGAGCGCGACAGTGCCATGTTTGGGTATTGGTAAAGCCGCGTCTTCTAGCACTGCACCGACAAAATGGCTTTTGGTCACTGACTTGGCACCAGCGTCACCCATTACAGCTGTCCTAAAATTGGAGAAGCAACCATCCGCAATTACAACAAGTTTCGCGCTGTAGGTCTCTACCGCGCCGTTACTCGTCGCACGAACACCCAGGATGGCGCCTGTCGGCTCGTCTCTGATCAGCTCTGACACAGTGGCTTCAATGAAATCAACACCCCTCGCCCTTTGGGCTGCCGCGCGAAGCGCCATGATAAACCGGCCATGGTGAAAGCTTCGTCCTTCATGATTTCCGGGGTAGGGTATATGTACAGACTTGCCGTCATCTAGCACGCAGTATCCTCGGCAGGGAATGGCGTCAATTCCCTCTAAACACGATTCTAGTCCAAGTTTCCGCAAAGCCATGACTCCTCCAGGTTGTAGGAGCTCTCCGACTATGCGGTCTGGTTCTGCCAGAGACCTTTCTAACAAGGCTATTCTAAGGGGGATTTTACGAGGCAAAGTGGAGAGAGCATGAGCAAGAGCTGAGCCGGCGATTCCAGCGCCAACGATGAGGACGTCGTAGTCGGGAGAACGCATTTTGTGGCGACGATGGTCGCGTTTAAGATATTTATTTATTCAAGATGGGCCGACATTTCGACACCGGCAATTCCCGTGATGATCGAGATTTGCCTCGATTCACCCAAAAATTCCAGGCCAGGACAAATGTTATGAAGGTGGTCTTATATCAGGCATGGTCATAGGCATTAATGTGGCATATGGAAGACAAAGAAGGCAAAAGAAACTCCAGCATGTACGGTAGCACAACCCTACTCCATCGCACACTAAGGTCCTAGGCAACTCATGCCTTCACAGCGAACTTCCTGATAGGGAAGTTGGCCTCCTTCTTCTGTTGCTTGAGAGTCTTGAGCGACAGCTCGTGCTGGGGTAAATTTCGTCAATCAGCATAGCTTCAAATTTTCCAGCATAAATCACGACGGACCTTGGTCAACCGTCTCCTGATCGCGCGAGTCTTCTTGACCCGGAGGTCAAGGGGAAGGTACTTCTTGTTTTTGTAGTACTCCCGGAGATTTTGACGAGCCTTCTGGTTTGTCACAGTCAACACGCGGGCGATTGATTTCCGGACAGTGTTGCTAATGGCTCAAGTCGGTCAAAATGGATGAGAACGGCGTGGATTTGAACGTACATTTTGGTGAGCTTGGACGCTGAGCCACCAGCGATCTTCTGTACCCGCAGAGTCAAGAGCTCGGTCTTGAGTTCCTGGAGTTGCTTGTTCAAGTCATTCTTGGACCTAAATAACGACGATGAACACGGAGCCCTCAATGGCCCATCGAAAGAGCGGTGCGCACTTGGATTGGAGTTCGTAAGCCTTGACTTTGCCGGGCATTTTTGTGGTGGAGAGGGTCTTGATGTCTTAGCGGCCAGGCGACGGCGAACGGTCAATATCTTTGCGTTGGTAATCGCTCGTGGGAACTCGCATCAGGCGGCGTGGGAACAGCTATGCAGTTGTCGAAAATAAGGTTGGCCATCAAAAAGTACAACAAATAAAATACAAATAGCAGAGCAACACGACAGGGTATGCATGGTATGTAGGTACAGAGAGCATTCAGTCATCGTATTGCGTCAGCTGCGAAAGAACGATTAGTCGATATGCAGATACGAAGAATAGCACCTTACGTCAAGTGTTAGAGTACAAGAACTATTGACTTCCTGATCGCGATATATGCCCACGAGCGAGTTGCCCCGTTCGTACAGTGAGCCCTTGAGACTGATAACAATAAACTGGAACGTGTCCGATGCATGTCCACGAATATAGTTGGCGATCTTGGCGACGTTTGTGTTATCGAGGGCGGCGTCAACTTCATCCAGGACGAAGAATGGTGCCGGCTGATAACTGAAAAACATGTTCTAGTTTGGGCTAGGTGCCGTCTATGTGTTTGGCGTACCTGTGAATAGCAAATAGCAGAGCAAGAGCTGCAACTGTTTTTTCACCACCAGAGAGCTGTTCCATGTCTCTGAAGCGCTTCATCGGCGGCATTGCATGATACTTGATACCTGCAGCATACGGTTCCTACTCGAATGTTCAGAAACATTTCGAAGCTCGGCCGTTTAGACACATACCTCACTATCTTCTAAGCTGAGGTAGGCCACACCTCCCATCGGCGAAGCCTTCCCCTTTGTGAGATCCTTGTACACCTGATCGATATTGTTGGAAATATGGTTGTATGCTTGGTTAAACAGTTCACATCTAAAGGTCTCTGGATGAAGCGGACAATCAAGCTGAAGTTGCAGGAAACTACCTTCTTCGTTTGACGTCCTGGAACTCGTCACGGGCTTGTTTCGAATCTTTACGCGCCTTCTCAGCCTCGCGTTCGGTATCTGCCAGCTTCGCTTCAACGTCATCCAGACTGCACTGATAGTCAGCATCTGGTTATCTACGTCCATGGAAATGACCTCACCGTTCAATTGCTTTCAGATTGGGTGCCATACGTTCGATCTCTGCATTGAGTTTGGCGATCTCTTTGTCAAAGTCCTCCACAGTCCCATTTTCGCGTAGATCGTCATCCAGACTTTCAAAATCAACCTCAATACCATAGTCTTGCACCTTCTTAGGTTGTTGGGTGCCATCTTCGTCCTCATCGACATCCATGGCGACTTCCTCGCGAAGGTTCTAAAGTTGATGTCAGCAACGAACTTAAACTTATATAAAGATGGGGAACGACGAACTTCTTCCATAGGCACATCTTTGAGATTGCCTTGCAGCAATGGAAGTTGTATCTCTTCAAGACGACACTTACGATAGACCGTAGATCTCTCGAGCGAGAGCTTCTCGATCTCGTCGTTCTATAAATTGCGTTAGTACTTTCGGTTGTTAAAACAACGAGAGTTATATACCCAGGCTGCAATCTCCTTGAGAGCAAGATCTAAACCCTTTCCAGCTTTCAATGTTGTCTTCTTGACAGCTTCGACATTTCTGTTCTTCTCCTCCAATGTTTCCTGGATTTCGGCGAGTTCCTCACGCAATTCCTGAATTGAGCTCTCAAAGGCCACAATTTCCTGTTTCAACAGATCCTTCTGGCCTTCGCATTTAGCAAGATTCTCTTCTTCTGCCATCAAGACCGTTTTTAGGTGGTCTAAGCGATCAAGAGCCGCCTTTAAACCATCTGTCTCGAATGCAACTCTAGAAAAGAAATGGGTTACAGTCGG
This sequence comes from Tephrocybe sp. 9174TJB, assembly GCA_018850275.1. NCBI lineage: Eukaryota > Fungi > Basidiomycota > Agaricomycetes > Agaricales > Lyophyllaceae > Tephrocybe > Tephrocybe sp. 9174TJB. The sequence continues at coordinate 6,246 of JABAJT010019508.1, read as the reverse complement.
ACCAAGAGAAGTCAAGCATCGATGCCTACTGATGACCCAAGCGTGCAATCTGCGCCTCAAATTGTAACCTCGCTTTGCTTTCTTCCTGAGCAAGCTTGAGCTGCCTTTCCTCGTATTCTCGAATATTTGCCACATTGATCTTTCTACAGAAGGCGCTGAAGATACCATCCTCGGCAGCGTTGACAATGTCAGACAATTGCTTGATTTCTGTGACACAATTCGTATGACTCTTTTCAACCTGCTCATGCGTTGAAGTCAAATTTTCCTATGAGCTCTCGCATTTACGAACCTTCTTCAGTTCAGGCGAAGTCTGCTTGATCTCTTTGTCGATGTGTTTCAACTCGTCTTTCAAACCCGTGATACGTAGTTTGCAGGCACTCTGAGGCACGCCAGTAAGCATACCATGGGCTAGCAAGAATAAAACTGGCTCACCAAATCATCTCTTGCCACAGTGCCCAGAGACTCGAGGCGTGAGATTTCCGCAATGAGATTCTCGTCCGTCTGTCCCCTCGGCTTCTGCTTCGCCAATTCACGAAGTTGAGTCTTGAGATTATCACGAACGCGCATAAGGCCTGCCAAATCATCAGTGCCTTACCAACCAACGCTTGCGGCTCTTCAAAGAGACAACGCACCTTGTATATCCTTTTCATCCCACTTTTTACTGGTAGCATGTGTGCTTCGACCACCAGTGATGAGACCGCTCTTGTGTATGATGGTGCCCTCAAGAGTAACAGCTTGGAGATCATGATTAGCTGCTGTCAAGTTACCAAAGATAATGATCTACCTTTCACTTCTTGCCCCTTTTCATAACACACATATCGAGCAACCTCCATTGTATCACAAACGATGGCATTCCCGCAAGCATGGTGAATTGCACGCTCGACAGCTCCCTCGCTAACAATTACGTCCACAGCAAGGCGTGCACCTTTAGCAAAGGACCTGAACTTGTCATTGATTGGCTTGACTTGTATAGTATCCAGAGGAATGAATGTCGCTTGACCAGCACGTTGATTGCGCATGTACTACGTCTGTTAGCGAAGCGCCATTCGAGAAACTGAAGAGCCTGTACCTCAATGCAATCAATGGCTGTTTTTTCTTCGTCCACAACGATGGCATCAATATTGCGCCCAAGGACCACAGTCATTGCCGTCTCGTATTTTCTTGCAATGGGCTTACAGAGGTCAACGACACGGCCTCGGACACCTTTCATTGGTCAATGAGAGCTGTTCATTAACCATGAAGGGCACCTACCAGGGAAGATTCGCTGAAGATTTGCAAGGGTTTCTTTGAGCCTAACCTCGCGCTCAGATTCGTTCCTATCTACACCTGCTTGCAGGAGCTGCTGATAGACCCCTTGCAGCTTCTCGTCCGCCTCCGCCTCGAGTTTACTGTTCGGTACATGAACCCTTTATGAGTCTAGAGTGTGCATAAGTACGTACGAAATTCGCGTCTTTTCTGACTGTTGGTTGTTCAGGTCCTGTCGCGTTTTCCCAAGATCTGCCTGG